>PNEQ01019024.1:0-29638 GCA_003012365.1 Medauroidea extradentata
AACGCACCTAAGTTTTCATTAACACCTGACAAGAGGCGACGAAGGGATGGTGCAGACTCTGAAGTTGCAATAGGAACTTGGAGCAATGAATCAATGTACTGTGCCACAATAAGTCTCTTGTTGTTGTACCGTTTTTCAAGAATGTTCCAAGCCACATTGAAATTATCACTGGTTACAGGAAGTGCTTGTACCAGAGTGAAAGGCTCTAAGGGTAGGGAAGATTTTAGGTATACAAACCGCTCAACATCAGACAGATCTGGATGGCTTTTAACTAACGAGACAAATAGGTTGGAGAAGTTTAACCATTCTTTTATGTCACCCTTAAAAACAGGAAGCTGAATTACTGGAAGTTTTACTTTATTTTAGTGATGGTCCACACTGGGCAAGGTAGATGTAGCCAATGGCTTAGAAGAATGAACAATTGCCATTATTTGGTAGTACATGTCATCAAACCTGTTTAGGCGAATCTGTTGTTCACTCTCGTTGAATGTGTCATCCGAGCTGGCTTTGCTGTAAATTAAAAGGTGATCTTCATGAAAACCCTTCCTTAGTTCAGGTAAGTCACGACACGTTGCTTCAAACAAGCGACGCTGAGACGGGTCTTTTTCTACTTGATCTGCTAAAAGTGCCGCTCTCTGAAGCCTATTCTCCGCTCGGGCAAGTCGTAATTTCGCAGTCACCACCGGATCCGTCATAATGTCGCAAGATATAAACAAAACGTGCTAAAACGAAATAATATGCGACTATCAATGAATGCCACGCCAATTCTCAATCCGGCCCGGAGGACCAATGATTAATTAATATAATTTTTAAAAAAGAAACTGATGTATTATCTCTCCAAATTACAACAATTACAACGACACCATCTTGTCAACAACAACAAATTCCAGCGCGCCTGCCGGCCAGTACCCCAAAATAATACTGGGCAATAATGTCATATTATACCTCTATGCACAGTCACAACAGTGGTTTTTCTCTGGGATCTCCCGTCTCCTCCACCTTCTCATTCCAACACTGCTCTATACTCACCTCATGTCACCCCTTACCACCACTGAAGACCTCAATACTAAGCGCTGACCAAAATCTCTCTCACCCAGTCACTTACTTGTGTTATACTTGTGTTTATAGCTGTACACCTACTAATTTGATATGTTTGCAAATATTTTTTAGCTTGACTGTAGTATTACATGTTTGTAAATATAAGTTGGCTCTTAGGAATAAACGTAAAAGTACATACTAATGATGGTTCCTTTGTTACAGTTGGTATTGCAGCATGTTGAGTGCCTGTGACAGAGAGGGTGGTTGATTGCAGGAAACGACTGGGAGAGTTCTTCCAGACCAAGTACGACTGGGACTTGTTGGCCGCACGTTCCATCTGGGCGTTTGGGCCAGATGTGACGGGGCCTAACATCTTGGTGGATGACACCCTTCCATCCGAAGTAGACAAGGGTCTGCTGAGTTCTGTCAAAGACTCCATAGTGCAGGGTTTCCAGTGGGGTACACGGGAAGGGCCCCTCTGTGAAGAGCCCATCCGTAATGTAAAGTTTAAGATCCTGGATGCTGTTATAGCGCAGGAACCACTGCACCGTGGTGGTGGTAAGTGACTTCATGTAGCAATATGCTTCTCTCTTCATAGTTTTGCTTCACCTCTCACTTTTAACTATTTCCTAACTATGTATTTCAAGTTGTGCAATGTGAAAACTTTTCTCATTAAAATTGTATCAAAATCACAAACGTTTGTATGCAGAAGCCAAACATAGCATTTTTTCCAACTGGTAAACAATATCTACTAGAAACATGCCCTGAGCAATTTATAGAATGTTCTTTGGTTTTGTAATATGTATTTGTCAACTTTGATTGCAGTTGTAAATAAAATAAAGAAAGAAATTTTTATTTTACAATAAATGCCTAGGATAGGTAATCATATAAAATACTACATTTTAACCTTAATTTATTAACCCCAACTTTCAACTTTCTTTCAACAATTTTTTTAATAAAACATTTTTGGCTATAGAAGTTTAAATTTTAAGAAAATCAAAACACAGGTAATCAAATTGTATCATTTGTTTCTATTCACGCTGTGTTAGAGCTGAGTGTTTCAGAAACACCATTGGAGATGTTTGTGGCCTACTTTGTGCAGGGCAGATAATACCAACATCACGTCGTGTAGCATACTCTGCCTTCCTGATGGCTACGCCACGCCTCATGGAGCCATACTTATTCGTGGAGGTTCAAGCTCCTGCCGACTGCGTTTCTGCTGTCTACACCGTCCTAGCTAAACGCAGGTCAGTCGCCTCCACCATACTGAACATCTATCCTGTAAACATAGAACAAGGTCACAAATACTAACTTAAGATGAATATATTGTAGACCCCAATTTTATGAGTACTGGATTTTTTGAGACTGTGACTTTATAGGGCCATTCTCTAGAGCTTTCAAAAATCTTTGGGGGGGGGGGGGGATGGCAAATAAATAGATTAATTCCAAAAAAATTGAAAGTCTGTGATAAAATTTATTAAAAATTGGTTTGCAAGTGTGTAGTGATGAAGTACATACCATATTTCCACGATTACAAGCCGCCCCCGATTGTAAGCCGCACCCCCTAGTTTGGCAAGTCATCCAAGAAATTTATATTTTTTTACATAAATTTTTTTCTCGGTTATAATTTATAAGTCACGTCATAACATTTCCTTCAGAACTAATGCATAAATCACAAACGCCGACGTCAGTAAAACAATCTTTTGTATTGCTTGGGTGTGCCCTCGCGCCTGTGGTGCTGTGAAGCGGGAAAGGTCTGTCTAGTGGCTGACTGAGCCGTACGTTTATTGATCTGTTCGAAGGCGGACAACAATTTGTCAAAAACTTCCGACAGACTACGCGGAGAAAGTTCTCAACTTCCAGCGCTACGTGTTGCACGCGCGCCAAGAGACTCAGTATCTGCTATCACAAATAGGCAACACAGATCAGACTCCCGTGTATTTTGACATGCCACGCGGCAGCACTATCACACAGAAAGGAGAGCGAAAGGTGTAAAGTTCCCACAAGGCATATTCGTACGGATGCGGCCGAAGGGCTGGATGGACACGCAGCTTATGCTAGACTGGGCCAAAACTGTCTGGGGTAGACGACCTGGGGCTCTACTCAAACAGCCTGCTTTACTGGTATTGGACAGCTTTAGGGGACATCTCGTCAAGGAGGTGAAACAACACCTTCAAGAAGAGAAGACCCTACTGGCTGTTATTCCAGGTGGATTAACGTCAGTACTTCAACTGTTGGACATAAGCATTAACAAGTCATTCAAGGACCATATTCGTCGTTTTTACAATGAGTGGTTGGCCAGTGACAGTCACGACCTGACGCCCACTGGCAAGTTGAAGCGCCCGTCCTTGGAACTTTTGTGCACATGGGTACTGCGCAGCTGGGAGCTGATACCAAATGAACTGGTTGCCAAAGGTTTCAAAATGACCGGCATTTCAAACGCGCTAGATGGATCGGAAGATGATGTGCTCTGGCAACAGGAGGCAGAAGATGATGAGAACGAGGCAGATCGTGATGACACGTCTAGTGGTAGCGAGAATTCCGACACAAAAGAAAGTGATTGATGCTGTGAACATGTGTTCTTATATTTGTTTGATATTTATATAATTTGGCATACTTTTAAATTTTTAGTGTTTTAGTGACTACAGCATTTCCAGTATTTGTTTATACTGTCGCAGTTCAATAGTGTCCTACATCAAATTTTGATTAGTTATGCAAAGGTTAGTCAAGTACATTAAAACATTTTACCGCATTATTTTGTTTATAAATTGATCTTGTGTTGGATGTTTATCGGTGAACATAAATAGCTTTTACCGTCAATCCAAATGTGTAAACAGTTACGCACATAAATTGTTTTGTTTGTGTATGGTGTTTGTTTACATTTCTCCGTGTCTAACATGGCAGCGGACTTCTAGTAGCGCCGAAAAATACGTGAAACGTATTATTTGTACTATTTATGCAGAACAAATCAACTGCTCACTATACGTTTGTAACTGTAATGTTTTTTTATTGGTTATCATCATATTTACTTCATTTATTAACCACAAAATGAGCAATCTTCGCTTGTAGGGCCGCATCCCCAATTCTTAGGTCTAAAAATTGGTAAAAAATGTGAGGCTTATAATCGTGGAAATACCGTAGTTTTTGTTGTTACTAACGATAGCTGACATGCCATGATGTGGGAAAAAAATGTAGTTTTGACGGGAAATGTGCATAACTGAAGGCACGCTGCTTGTACAACACATGAAGAAATAGAACATCAAGAAACCAAGATAGCATCTCATATACCCCTGCTTTCTGCCTTCGTCTTCTATACAGATTACCACACTCAGTATTCCTCTAATCTCGTGCGGTACTTGGCAATATTAGTGCACACATAGCAACAACTCTGACCAATACAGATATGCGTTACACACTCCCACATCTTCTCCTTTTCAGCTAATAGTCTCATATTCACTATGCCTTACTATATTAGTTAGCTATTGCACTCTCGTGGTTTTTGGTCGTGGAGAATTTTTTATGATGTTTCTACTATTCTTTCAGTTTCCTAGTTCGAATTGCATTTGGATTGGCTGAATTAATTGTTGACAACCTACTTATCCTATTTTTATTAGAGTACAATTTTATTTATGGTTTGGACGTTAGTTTTGCTTTTGGTTAGTTGACAACTAGCACAGTTTTTTTCTACAATTTTAAATAATTTCTTAAAATGAGTGTAAAAAAAAGTAACACACTGACCGAGTAGTGCGTGTTTCCTATGCCCTGACATATTTAACACCATTTATTTTCACATCTGAATTCATGAAAACAATATTTCACAATGTATCATGCACACTTTTCTTTTTGTTTTACTGCAGCCATGAGACAGTGAGCCAGGAGGGTGTGTTGTATTCACGTTTTTATTTTTTTACCGTCACAGAAAATAAAAATCAGAATGCAGGCAGGATGATTGCTTTTCTTTTAGTCTCAACACCTAGCAGGAGGGAGAGAGAAAAGGAAACCTACATGGTGATGTTATGATTGGTTCTGTGGCTGTGCCGGACAGAGGAAGGAGAGTAATTGGGACATGGCAAAGCGTTTGAACAAACATGGCAGAGAAAGGAATTGCTAGGCTTAAAATGGAAAAGTTAAACGTAACTTTAACAGCAGACATTTAATTTTATGCCATATCTGTTCTCTTCTATATAATGTTAAGTATGTATAGTGGTTAAGTTTTTTCTCCACCATGCATGCCTAGTCTCCCTAGCACCCTTTGGTCACTGTCTTAGCTTGCCAAGGCCACTACAGTGTGCATGGATGCACATGCACAACACTTAGCAGTTGTGAACTTGAAGTGAGAAACTGTAACTGTATGCTTTATTTATGCAGGTAATTCAGAAAATAAATTATTATTTAATTTTAAAAACATGTCATGTCTATGATTAGAGATAATTGAAGTGACCAAAAACAATTAAATAGCAATTTTAATGCAACTTTTGCTAGGTTTTGGGAGTCTTAAATGTTTGGATACAATTTTGCAAGGTCAGCAATTTCACAAGGTAATTCTCAGGCACCACAACACCTCGCAAAGTTAGGTTTTCACTGTAACTATACGTAAATGTAATAGTATTTCTTTTCTGACAGTTTTAATTTGGTTCTACGTACACAA
This sequence comes from Medauroidea extradentata, assembly GCA_003012365.1. Classification (NCBI taxonomy): domain Eukaryota; kingdom Metazoa; phylum Arthropoda; class Insecta; order Phasmatodea; family Phasmatidae; genus Medauroidea; species Medauroidea extradentata. Next base: position 5,687 of record PNEQ01019024.1, read on the forward strand.
AGAAAACACAAGGATGCTGTCTGTTTCTCTTCATTCTCTTAGCCGCCGTGTGTTTACTTCTACTTTTCTCCTTACTTATATTTCTATTACATTGTCCCTGTGTCAATACACATACTGCACGTTCACACACACCTGCTCGTATGCACCCACTGCATGCATGCGAAAACATTCATGAAGTAAAATACTGTGTTATTTTAATAAGCTGTTTGTAAAGTGTTAAGAACTATCAGTTTTATGTAGTGTGTTGTGAGCAGTTTTAGAGTTTGCAGAGAGATTGTGATGGTAATGTTGCAGAGGTCATGTGACCCAGGATGCCCCAGTACCAGGCTCACCTCTCTACACCATCAAGGCTTTCATCCCAGCCATAGATTCTTTTGGATTTGAGACAGACCTGCGTACTCACACACAGGGGCAAGCCTTCTGCTTGTCTGTGTTCCACCACTGGCAGGTTAGTGTTGGTTACCTTGTGTTACAGATAACTAAAGCCTGGAACATTTTTGGGAACTGCGAAATAATGCCAAAAAACACGAAATATGGAGTAATTGTTTTTATTCGCGAAATTCTTATAAGTGTTTGTATTCATTAAGTAGCAACAAAAATAAATGCTTATTTATAAGTACTTTTGACATAACACACTTTCTAAACGGTCATATATTTACCTTGAAAACATTTTTGAACGGTCGAATTTTACGAGTTTCTATCCATCGTATGAACTAGGGGTGAGTCTACGCCTATTATAGATCATAAAGATAGGCCGATTTTGGTAATTTTGCTGATTGCATGATCGACTTCATGTGTGCTGATCTTTTTTTGCCGATTAGCACATTTTGAATTGAGAAAAATAACTCCATGTCAATTTGACGTAACACAGAAATACGACGATATTGTTTGCTTCGGAATCTTTGCTTGACTTTTATTTATATTTACGTTACTTACGTGTTGTAATCTTGACGGTGTTCGTAATTTATCAATATAAGTTATGTAATGTGCAACAAAGAACTATGATTAAACAAACTATGTGGCATATGCGATGGACATTTATTGTACGTGAAAAATAAATATTCGCACTTATTTCATTACGTGAGAAAATATGACCACCATCTTTGTGCTTTGTCGCAAATTTAGTACAGCCAACAGCAGAAATATGATCAGAAAAATTCCCAACTTTCAACCAAGTTATGTTTACAATTTTTGTAACTGAATTAAAGTTATTATTGTGATTCAACATCCCAAGCTTAGAGATATACGAAGTACACCAATATAAATAAATAATCATCTTATTGACTGCTAAAACAGCGGTCTTTCTTGGTAGATCTCATACTATCGTGCAAACTGGCAACTGGCGACACAGGTTATGTACGAGTAGTGTTCAATAATCGACTAAGTTTGATGGCCGAGAGTTGGTCAAATTACGAAAATCGCACAATCAATATATCAACAATAAATTTTGTTTACGGGCTACGATGTCACGTGACGTGAAGGGGAATCACAGTGACTTGCCTAGTTGGGTTTGAGGTTTTAAAGATTCGTGTGCGGGTTGTGCGATTAATAATTTGTGTACATTGCATAGCAAAGTTGATCGGGAATGCAGGCCAAATTTGGTCACTTTTTGTAGTCAATGTCACTAAAAGTTACTTTTTTCTACATTTTTAGGTGTTTTTTTTTTTATGAATGCTGTGCATGCACTTATAAATATACAGGTTTTCTTTCTTTAACTTGTATGAATGAAATAACAGGCGGATGTCAGTGCAGAGTACATCTGTTTGTTGATGTATGGATGAATTTATGTCTGGAAGAACATTTAAATGATGCCCTTATAATGAAGAGTACCATGAGCATAGCTGCCAACCTCAAGGATTCAGAAATAGTACAATTTTCAAAATGAGTCAAATTGTGCGTAAACAAGTCGCGGCATTTCACGTGTTGTGTACATATGTAAATTCCATCGAACTAAAACACTTAAGCTATTTTTTAAATAAAATACTACACTGTGAACATGTCAAAATTTTGTATGCTAAATAAATTTAGAACATGCCGAATAATTAATAAAATTAGCTACAATTTTGACTACTAATATGATGATGTGTTCATGGCTAAAATTACATAGCCTCCCTAGGGTTATTATAAAGAAAACAAAGACGGAAAGTATTGAACGTATTTTCAGTAGGCTTACTTTGTTGTACCATCATAAAAACTGTTTTAATTTTAATATTCATACAAATCTAAACAAACCTAGTATAGGTAGTTTTGGTTTCTGCAAGTTTAAAAACTTTACCGATTTTAATACACCAATACGTAGGCCCCTACATCGCGATTTCTGGTAACACAGCTTTCAAATTCTCTTTCACAGTTCTATAAATGCATGAAAAATTCTTACAGAGTGCAAATTAGGTAATTTAATCACACTTGGCACATCTAAACCACAACTCTCCGACGCTGCAAATACTGTGGATTTGAGAAATAAATTGTACATCGTTGAATGTGCAAATGTGAGAGTATTTAATCTCTTATACAATATTAATACCACATACTTTAAATTTTTGAACAGTTTTTAACATCCGCACAATTTGGCAATTACTGTATACAAAACGTAATTGTAAAAACAGCAAAGTTGAATTTCCCAGACATGAAACTTGCAATATTCCTACGTTTCACGACTATTAAATATGCGACGTCGATACTAATACCGGCGCTAAAATATGTCGCCACAATGACAAAATGATACATTTAGGCTTGGCAAAAACCTTGTTTACAAATACTACGCAACTACGCCGTGCGCTTCCATATTTGCCGGAAAAATAAGAATTAAATTAAAGTTTCCTTCAGTTCACAAGATTTTATGCGTGTTCTTGAGCAATTACTACACGGAAACGGTAAACTGGAAAAACTTTTCAAATTAAAACAGTCTCGTGACTTTTGTTTACATGAGTCACGGCGGCCATTTCGCCAGGAAGACAACTACAATCGATCGGGTGTGTTCGGCAATGTTCGCGGGACGTTCGTACGATGCGTGAATAATAAGGTATTCTATAGTGAACAATATTGTACAATGGCTATAAATGAAGCACGCTATTTCCCGAAACTACGGTAGTACAGTTTTCTTTATTAAATATGACACTGTAACCACATGTTCGGTGCCGTAATTACAAAACTTCAGTACCAAATTTCTTAATATGAATTAACCAAACGGGGGAAAAAATTGAAAAGCTTGAAAATCGTACAATAATTCACATGAATCGTACAACCGTACAATAACGCACAAAATCATACATTGTACGGGAAAATCGTAAGAGTTGGCAGCTATGCATGAGAATGTTTTTCAGTGAAACCACAGCTAGTCCTGAAGAGGTTTAATATATTCAACATACTATGGAAAAAAGGAAAACTAAAATATCTATTTAAATACAGTATTAAGAATAGCTAGCTATTCATAATATACTGGCCAAACTATTGACTTTGAAGACAAAGTTTATTGATGAAAAATTTTTCTGTAGAAGTTTAAAGTTGTTGTACGTAAAGAAAATTGTAGTTTAATGACTTTTAAATGTTTGTTTTTTTTGTTAGATTAAGGTTAGGTATATTTTGGTTAGGCTAGGTTATTTTACCTTTAAATTTTCCATTTTTTGTTTGGCTAGATTATGTATATAGGTAAGGTTTTCACCTAAGGAAAATGGAAAACTTAGGCTAAAATAACCTAACCTAAACTACCTTTCCCTAAGATAACCTAACTCAACGAAAAAAGTAAAATTTAAGGTGAGGAAAAATAGAATTTTCTTTACCTAATACTACTTTTAGCATCTAAGAAACATTTTTCTTCAATAAACTATGGCTGTAAAATAAATAGTTTGACCGGTATGCAATGAGTAGTTACTCTTGATATTTACCGGAGAATGTAGTACCTTAACTTTGAATTTTAAATGTTTCGTTGTTGTTCAGTGCATAGCATCAGTGTTTCATTACATACATTTTATTTAATAATTTTCAGGATGTATCCCAGGCTATTGTGTTTGAATTTGTCTTCACTTAAAATTGATTCTATAATACTGGTTCTCTTAAGTTGCTCTGGGCCAACAACTTATGTAAATCAGCAGCTTGAATCCTGGACCAACAGCATGTCGCTGCCTACCATACACTTCAAATGTGCTGTAATGCATAGGGAAATACAATTTTTTAAAGAAACTATGCCACGTGTGCCCATTGTGCTAATGTATGTACAAAAAAACCCACAGAATTCTTTACCCTGAGAATCTGTAGCAGGTGTTTTGCAAACATGGCAAGTGGAGATAGCCAATACTACAGAGTACATTATACAGACTACGTTTCCGTGAATGCCTGTGGTATTACGTATTTTGTCACTTTTGATTACTTTTAGGTTAACTTTGGATCTTTTTAGTCACTTTTTCTACCAGAATGGTCACTTTTGTCACTATTTTGTAAGTGTTGCACCACTTTGAGGCCTGGGAGTGCCTAAAATAGTAAGTACACTAGACCCCCGATTTTACGAACCCTGGATTTAACGAAGGTAGCGATTCTACGAATACAATCTCAGGAACCCTCAAAAAATAACAAAATTATATGTCAAAAAAAAATTTAAGGAATTACGTTGACAATGAATAAAACATACTGTATCTAATTCACGGCATTAAAATATGAATAGTAGAGTTGCAGTTATTACTTGGTAAGATACAATATTAAAAATAAAACAAAAATAGCGAAAATCTGTTAAAAAATGCGGCAGTGACAGTTTGAAAACCGCGCGGCGCCGGCGCCGCCTGTGCCAAGCCGGCCGGCCTGTCTCCATCAACTACGACGTATTAGGATCTATATTGACGTCGTAGTATAGACGCAAAGTTCCAGCGCATGCGCATATGCTCATTTAACTATAGTACAGCCTCCTTCTAGGCTGTTTCACGACGTCTTATATCTCTTTCGTCTTGCGCCGAATGAGTTTACTTTTTTACACGAACCCTATAAATAATAGCGTGATATTTTTATTTATTGCGTTAACACCATACGTGCTTAAAACAATTCACTTGGCGCATAATTTGCTTAAACAATGCGTTACTGCGTGTCGTAAAACGTGCGTTTCACAAGTGAGCACGATAATAGCGCTACCTATAATCCAAGTGTAGAAACATTTGTCTCCGGGTATGTCGAACTTGGAAAATTAATAGACGTTCGTGTATTACGTAATCCCGGAAATCCTAATTAATTTCTACCACATATACTGACTGTGAAAGTGATTCTTTTCAATCACTTATACCTGTAATTCTCGACGATTTTAGGTAAGAACGTCACAAAATGGCGTTCTTGGAACAACGTTGGTATATGCTACGGTGCTGCTATCTAGCTACCATCTTGTGAACGTTCGTACAGTTGCGCGTCGACGGAATGTTTTTACGTTACGTTATATAAAACTGCGCAATGAATAAATACATCCGCTTATTCCTTCTTTCTTGGGTGAATAATTTACGAGGGCATTTTACTAGTAAGGAATGCCTACTTTTTTTTTTTTTCATTAAACGCTACGCAAATCGGGCTATTCGCTCGTGAGAAGGCACACGACAGCTCGGTATTCTCTTTTTTTTTAGGACAAAGGTCGATCATATATATTGTTTAGCGGTGTTCTTTTGATCGTAAGACGTCTGCCTATTGATATAAATTTATATTTCAACTATCACTTGCGTTATTTTTCCGTTAAATGCTACGGGAGTCAGGCAATTCGCTCGAGAGAAGACACTCGGAATCTCGATTTTCTTATTTTTTTAGGAAAAGGATTGGTCATATCTATTGTTTAGCGGTGTTCTTTTGATCATAAGACGTCTGCCTATTGATATTAATTTATATTTCAACTATTACTTGCGTTATTTTTCCGTTAAATGCTACGGGAGTCGGGCAATTCGCTCGAGAGAAGACACTCGGAATCTCGATTTTCTCATTTTTTGGGGACAAGGGTCGGTCATATCTACCGCTCATCAGTGTGACGTCTGGCTACTGATATCAATTTATGTTTACATTATTACGTTAATTAATTTCCCGCAAAACGCTACGGAAGTCGGGGCCTAGAGACACTTTGCAGAAAAAATGCAATTTTAAAATTTTCCGTATTAGGTCGGGAGGTTGGGAAGGGGGGGGGGGCAAAATAAGCCGCTATCGAATTTACGAAGGTAGCGATTTTACGAATGCGATGAGAGGAACCGTGAGTATTCGTAAAATCGGGGGTCTAGTGTATGTTTGATTGGGCCCGGGAATTTGAAATTGATGGTTTGTATGATAAATCAAATAAAATACTATTATATTACTGTATGTGCTAGTGATTGAAATTATTGATCAAAGAAATAAATGTGGTAGTCTAATCCTATTGTAAATTACATTGAGCACAGTTGTTTTAAATTGTTTAAAAAAAACAGTCATTGCCTAATTGTTTTTTAAAAATAATTACTGTAAATACCTTTCCCATAAAAATTTATTTGACGAAATATTCCAGTTTTTTTAACAAACTATTAAATTTTTTATGGCAGAATCAGCAACCAAGTCTTGGGGCAATCGCAGTTCAGTGAAAACAAGGTTAAACTGAGGTTACAATATTAGTTACAACATTTATTATTCTGCATGAGATATAACAAGAGTCACAAGATTTATGCTGAACTAATTTGACAGGGCAACAAAGCATACTGGGTACAAACTAACTAGATAGGACACATCGGACCATTTGATACTGATGCGAGAATAAAGCCTTGTTAGTGGCTCCTGTTATGCTTGATCTCTCTCGATCCTGGAAAAAGCTGCAAAATTTCTATGGCATCTCTTAATAATGTGACACTGCGGCAAATAGCAAAGATGTGATTAACAACATGGCACCACAGGCCAGTAGGCATACTTGACTAATTACAGTGTGCACGATAGAGGCTTTACGAGGAAGTACGTGTCAGCTCTCTAGAACTGGTGCGTACTGGTATAAAAGTGGCTTGAAGAGCACATAAGTCTGCCTCAATACTGGATGAGGTTAGTCAACATATACACATGCATGTGGGCTGTGGTTATCCCAATGATTTGTTTAGACAAGAGTTTAGGGTTAAGATAGGAATGGTGTATGGCTGCCTTATTCACAGGGTTGCAACAGGTTTGGAAAATCAGTATAAAAGTCAGGGAAATTGTTGTTGGTGACTAGAAATTTTAATGTGCTAACTTGGAGCTACAATACGTTTTGGGTACCTGTCCCAAGTTACCTCATACCAAGGTCTAACTTGGGTCACCTATAAAAAAATCAATGTAAATTGTATATACTTATTATTGCAAAAATTATTTTGTTACATATACATGTAGTATAAGATTAGACTACAGTTTACGAACAGTCACCTTAAAATGAATGTTTTAAGTGTTCGAAATGAAACTGTTTTAATTCCAAAAGTGTCCCAAGTAGCCCCGTTTTATGGTAGTAACCATGAAAACTGTATAGGTAAAATTGGGGGTCTTTTGTAAATGAATAAATGTGTTCCTATAAAACACTGCACAAATGTGCTCACTTATGCATTTGCAACACTACCGAAGCCAAAAATACTGATAATATCTCTTTGATGGTACCATATCATGAAGGTCTATGCAAACTCTGACCCATTCTCAACTCAGGCAACAAAATCTTGTCCTGCTCACCACAAACCCAAAACCTTCTTTCCAAACCACCTATGTTGGTTTTCAGACGACCACCCAACCTCCGCAATAAACTATTACACCACAAACTCCCACCTTCAACTGTTACTATTCTCAAAGGTTCCCATCCCTGCAATAACCCATGTTGTGGCTCCTGTGTCATCCACCAGCCATCTACATAATTCAAAAATAGGCTAACTAATCACGCTTACTCCATCCAGCTGTGCTACCAAAAACTTAATCTACCAGCTACAGTGTGAACAGTGACGCTGAATATATTGGCCTTACCACCAATACTCTCAGACAGAGAATGAATGACCACAGAGCAGACATCAGAAAAGCCATAGCAGGTAAAGACACCAACCTACAAGAAAAACCAGTTGCTGCCCATGCAGCCCACCATAACAAGGACTTCGACTCATGTTACATCACTAGAGTGGTGAGGGCCCTGCCACCTACCTACAAGCAGCAGCTCTGAACTCAGACGATGGGAACTAGCTCATCAGTACATTAACAAATCCAGGCAACCTCAATTTCTCAATGTAAGATAACATACCCAGTTAGTCAGCTTCCCACAACCATTTCACTCGCATCTCCTCACAAACCCCTACACATCCTCTTCTACATGACACTTTTGCATCTCCCGCCTCATATCAGTTCAACCATTCCCCAGTTCTAATATCAGCAGTTACCATCTGGACAAGAAAAATCTTTATTATACAGTAGTCATGTATTGAGCCATACAGCGAGTTGTACGACAAAATATATTGACTATTCCTTGTTTCTGTTAAAAGTGATTTTCTCAGTCGAGAAACTTATTATGTAACATAGTTTCAGTGTATTTGCACTTGGTCAACCATAAGCCATGTGCCCACCTTCCATCTCCCTCATCCTAATGTTGCCATTCAAAATGGAAATTTGTGTGTGTGTGTGCGCGCGTTAGCACATGTGTAGGTGTACCTGCACGTATTTGTGTAGGTGTGTGGGGAGGTAGGGAGGAGGAATGGGGGTTTACACCTGATCAGTATTAGTATGCCTTCACCCACATTGCCTCCCTTATAGAAATAATGAATGGGTCTGGGCATGTCTATGTGATCAACATTAGAAACTGAATAGTATAGTGATTTTAAAAAATGTACTGAATTATTTTGCAGTGTAATAACTAATAATGTTATGGTATCAGTACAAAAGGACATAAATTCAAGTTACTAAAAGAGCAGAAAATGGTATGATTTATGTTGAACAATTTTGTTGGCAAAAAAAAAATTGTAAATTACATAGATGTGTGTAATACGTATTAGTAAATATGGTGAGAAAGAATATAAGTAAAATGTACTGTTTGTGTGTGCGAGAGGCTATTGTTATCTCTTTATCTCCATATGTGTACCAATATTTAAAATTATCATGCTGTTGTGTGTATGGTGTTTTAGATAGTCCCAGGTGACCCACTGGACAAGAGCATCGTGATTCGACCACTGGAGCCGCAGCCAGCCACTCATCTGGCCCGAGAGTTCATGATCAAGACACGGAGGCGCAAGGGTCTCAGTGAAGATGTTTCCATCAACAAGTTCTTTGATGACCCCATGTTGTTGGAGTTGGCTCGGCAAGACGTCATGCTCAACTACCCCCTCTAGTCCGCACATTCAGCAACATTCCGCCCTTCACCCACTTCGTCATTTACATTTCGTTCCAACAGTGTTGGTGTTATGTACAGTTTGTATTATTCTTTCAATAAACAGTAGAACATTTTTATATAAATTTTAAAATGTACATTTTCTAATTCTCTGTGCCAAATGTTTTCAGTCCTCGCCTCGTTCATTTCTACTTTTATTAAAACCCATTTTTCAAGTTCTAAAAAAGTGTACAAAAGGGGTTCCTTCGTACCTATTTTTATACAAGTTGCTTTCGGCAGAAGAAAGTTAATGTATGCAGGTAGGAGCATTTAGCTGCGAATGACTTCTTGAAGGTGACATCTTCAGAACAGCAATAATTGAAGCGATTTATTTTTAACATGAAATATGCGTTTTGTGTTGGTTATCATGGTGATAAAAGAAATATTGAACACATTTTTTTATACAAGCTGTTATTATTTTCTGTCCTGAATTAGAGACCATTCATAATTATTGCAAACAGTGTACAGACAACCTCCAGAGTCAGGGAATTTGATGTGTAAATGATCAAACATCCCTTTTAGACCATTTGGAGCATTGTTTGTGGTATATGCTAAACAATAACAATAAAATATTGTTTATGTACAGTATCTAGCAGCGTAATGCAAACTTGTGCTGCACTACAGACACTTGTAATTAAATGTACTCAAACAGATATAATATATTCAGTCATAAAATAGGTGCTAGTAGCAAATAAATCTGCACCTAGCAAACACTTTTGTGCAATTGTGACTGTGATGGACAGTGCAGTACCCAGCAGTTGGGTAAGCTGAGAGTGTCAGTTAGTAGAGGATTTTTTTTTGTCCGATGGGTGTACTTCTTTACCATCTCAAACTTCTCTTTCTTTTTACTGAGAGGAGTTTGTATAAGTTGGCAGTTTGCATAAGTTAGCCGTAGTTAATCCCAGTATAGTGGACATAAACTGAACTGCCTTGCAATTAGGGTGCACCCTACCATAGATCTCATCTGTCATTTGCACCTGATGAAGGCTTCCGAGTCCTTGTGTAACCATGTGCACCACTCTGTATAGATTTTGAAGTTAATTGGTCAATGACTTCAGTTCTGGAGAGTTGTTAAGCTATTTTGTACTGAAGTTGCTGAAGTGGAAACAAATTTGGGTCCACTACATACCTGCTTTTCCTTGTATTTTATTTTTATTTTCCTGCACTCAATATTTGGTTGGAATACGGTTCATAATAAAATCAGTTTTGCATGCTTCAAGAAAATCTGCAGGTTTCCATGGGGTTTACTGGGTACTTCAGGTAGGATTCACTTTCTTGGGGTTTGATGCTGTGGAGAGTATTATGTGTGAACTGGAGTTGCGTACCGAACTGTGTCTGAATTTAACAGTGTTCCTGTGAGGTCAAGTAGCTCATTCATCCATTCAAGTTGAGTGAGGTTGTTGCTTTCTATTAAGACACAACATAGCAGTTTGTTTAGACTTCTATTCCTGTCCCAGTATCCACATGGTTACACTCCTGTGCCTGCACTGTCGTAATAAAATACTTGCCTGGCTATGCACTAAGCCGTGAAGGGTGCCGGGTAATGTAAGGCAGGATGGCCTCAGCGAACACAGTGGCAAGGTTCCCTCCCCTTCACTCTAGGCATGCTTATTCTGAGGGGCATGGTGGAGACAGTACGCATGTGACCAGTTGCTCACACCTTTCATCTCTACTCCACCCTACCTAATGAGTATATTAGCAGCCCCACAGTTACATTTAAATGTCTTAATTAAGTCATAAAACATATCCCTAGAAATAGAAAAGTATCTTACGCTTTTGGAAGTAATTATGTATATTGTTACCATGAGGAAGTTAAACAGAAGTCTAGGTTGATCATTGTCGAGGATATGGACATAGGAATTTGTGTAAGGTTGACGTGCCACAGACACTTCGTTTATTTTTTACCTTCTCACAAGTTCTTTTGACTGTCTGCACTGCCCTACTCCCACCAACCATTATCACTACACACTGTCTGGGTCTCTCAGAAGTGCTGACCCTAAGCAGGTGCTACCGACGCAACCTGCCACACAGTTTGCCCAGTAGGACTGGTGTTCAGTTATCTCAGGCAGCAGCTAGCGACCTTGGCAGGCTATTTATAGAAGGGAGAGACATGCCAGACCCTCGTGGCTCTCCTTCACCCTCTCTGCTGCCGTCACACTCTAGCCAGTGTGATACCTTTCCTCTCTCTCATTTCTTTGTTTCAGCCACGTCTCCTTCCCCTGTTCCTTCCCCCTTCGCTATCCATCGTAACCTCCCTCGTGCTGCTTCATCTCATACTCCCGTGATTTTTTTTTACATAATAGCAAGGCACTTAAATTTTTTTCCTAGACATTCCAAAAATCGTGGTGCGTGCTATACATGACGGCACAATGTACACAAGTATATACAGTATTTTTACTACAGTGGTACTGTTGTTCACAGCGGACGACAGGAGTTGAGTTTAGCGAGTCAGTGAGAGTGGTTAGTGCTGGTAACACATGGCTTTAAAATGAGGAAAGTGAAGACGAGTTATACTGCAGCGTTTACACTGAAAATACAGTGGCACCGTGGTCCCATTTTTATTTGTGTGCATTTCAAGATCACATCCATTGAATGTCTGCATGTATTGAATTTTTTTGTCGGTCTCCTGAGAAACGATAGACAGATATATCACTGTAGTGGGCTTTGCGGAAGAAAATGGTAAATGAGTGACTGCGAGACATTTTACTGTTAGTGCACTGGGTGTTCGTGAGTGGTGCAGGAAAAAAGAAAAACTCAAATATGAGTTTCATGGCAGGCCATGTGCGTATCCAGAACTCGAAGAAAAATTAATGGAGTATGTGATGAATCAAAGGAAAGACAGTTACTCCATTTCGACACAAATGTTGTAATTGTAAGCATGTAAAATTACACGGAAACTCAACATTGATCCCTATTCAAAGTAAGTTACAGCTGGGTGCGGAGATTTTTAAAAGAAAACCACAATCCATTCGCCGCAAAACTACTTTGGCACAAAAAATGCCAGAAGAGTATGAAACAAAATGACTAGATTTCCAGAGGTACGTGATTGTTTTGCGCAAGAAAAATAATTACTGTATTTACTTGTGTATAGCACGCACGTTTATTCCAAAACAACTGATAAAAATTCAGGGGTGCATACTATACACGGAAAACAGAAAAAAAAAATATGTGAAAGAAAGGTCAGTGGTCTGTTGAGTGGAGGCGTCGGGAAGGGGAGGAGGTGAGAAGGCGAAGTTAAAGCCGTAAACTGACAGGTGTCAAGAGTACGAAGCAGAGAAGAAAAGAAAAAAAAAGGCCGGCGGTCAGTTGAGTTGGAAGGGGGGGGGGGAGTAAGAAGCCGAAGTTATAGTGGTAAACCGACTGGTGTCAACTGTGGGAGGCAGAGAGAGAACGTTCTCACGGCCAGGTAAGCTATCGGTCCATGGGGAAGAAAGAAAGAAAAAGGCGTCATTGTTCTCTTGTTTCCCCTTCCCCATCCCCCACCCAGGAAAGATATTTGATGGCGGCTCGTGTCCTGCTATCTTTTCATGGGAAAGGAAGGAAGGAAAAAATAGAGTAATTCTTTTTTTTCCTTCCCCACCCCCTCAAACACACCAGGAGAGATAAAAAAAGGCAAGCTTGCTGCTGTCAAGGCATGTTATCTTCGGGCGAGGGTATCTCAATGGCTTAATGGAAGAGGGGTGGGGAGCTTGCTGGAAGCGGCTGGCACAGCAGAGCAAGGCGCACATGTGCGAGGCGAGGGCTGGCAGACAGCAAGCGACCTTGGCAGAGACAAGCCACCTCATCCCTCCTGGCTCACCTCAACCCTCTCTGCCTTCACACTCTTAACCAGTGTGAATGTTATCTTTCCTCTCTCTTTTATATGTTGTCAGCTACATTTCCTTTCTTCCCCCATCCTTCCTTGACCCCTCCATCTCTTGGCTCATCCTCCAGTGTTTTTTTTTTTACATACTAGCGAGGCACGAAAAAAATTTTTTCCTGTAACTTGCTGCAAAAATCGTGGTGCACACTATACATGAGTACGTATATACAGTATGTTTTGTCACAAATTGGTAAAGCTGATCAAACCTCTATCTTGTTTTATACACCTGAGTCAAAAACTGTATAATTAGTTGGAGGAAGATCCGTTCCAGTGAAAACAACAGGCGCCGACAAACAGCATTGCAAAGTGATGTTGGCCATTACTGCGGACGGGCGTAAACTTACACCTTATGTAATTTTTAAACATAAGTGTTGCGGAAAGAAACATTTCCACCAGAAATTGCTGTACGGGCACAAGAGAAATGGTGGATGACAAATGAACTTGTTATCAATTGGCTGAAAATTGTGTGGCAACATCACCCTGGTGCTTTACTGTGCAAGTGTGGTATGTTGGTGTTGGACAGCTTTCGTGGCCACTTAACAGATGAAGTCAAGAAATGTGTTGACGAAGACAGTGATCTTGTTGTCATCCGGGAAGACATGACAAAACTTCTACAGCCTCTAGATGTGATGGTGAACCATCCGTTCAAGGTAGAGTTCTGAGGGGCAGTACAATACTTGGATGATGACTGCGCAACATAGACTCACTCCATGCGGGCACATGAAGTGTGCTTTGTTGGCAGCTCTCTGCTTGTGGATTTTGGCGGCTTGGCGTTCCATATCTGAAGAAATTATTGTCAAAAGCTTCAAAGTGACTGGCATTTCTTGTGAACTGGTCGGCATGGAAGATGACATGCTACTTGACACGCAGAATATGTTTTCAAGCAGCTATTCCAGCAGTGATGAAAGTGATGAATTGTAGGCCCAGTAACATAAGACTGAAACCTACATGTTTTCTTTGTTTTTTTTTTTTTTTTTGTAAACAAGGTGATTTATAAAAGGTATTGTTTTTGTGTTATGACAACTGCAAAGGAAATGTGAAATTGCTTTGTTTATCTGATGCGAGAGAAATAATGGCAGCTGCCATCTTTGATTACATGAGTATTGCCCGAATTATTTTGTATTTGAAATTAAAAAAAATTTGTCTCAATTGTTTTTAAGTGTGTTATCAGTTGAAACCTAGTTAAACATTAGTATGTTTGTGTTTAAAAGTAATACCTGAAACATTTTTGGGATAAATTTTTTTTTATAAAAAGGTGGCTCATGTGTAACACCCACCCAAGTTTTAGATGCTGCTTTTTGGTAAAAAAAAAAAAAAAAAGTGGATGTTACACAGGCTTGCGTGGATGTGGTACTCTTTAGAAATTAATGTTAAAACTTAGCAGCTGCTCTTGGCCTCAGGCATCAAGCGACAATTCGCTAAAAATCTGCCGAGCTGAGCACCTCTTCGGTGATCCAAGTGTGCGTTGCTGGACGACACACTACTGCTGCAGCCAGCACCACGCTTAGTAGTCACTGTGACAAAGTTCTGGGCCGCCCTCGCCCACAGCGGATTGGCAGTGATCACACTCACATGGAAGACGTCGATAGGACCAAACATTGCTGCCGTTCAAGCATCCTCCGGTAACAAGTCTCACATGGATCAATCCGAGTTACCTGAGCTGAGCAATACCTGTTGCTAACCTCTCTGGGGGTTGAGCGGTATGCATCGCTATCTCAGGGTATTCCCATTCGTAATGGCTGTGTGCGAGGTGAACTTTGAGCTTTCAGTATTGTCTACTGCATGCTCTCAGTGAGAGGAGAATCGCATAGCCAATGTTAGTTGCAGGCATCGCGCCAGTACACGTAGCATTGGCTCCTTGGATGGCTATGGCTGGAACTGTGAAGAGTTATAAATGTGTATAGTAGTTCCTTCGTGCAGCAGTAGAACAAAATTTGCTTCAAGTAAAATATTTACTGCAGGGCAGTTTGACAAAGAAAGGAGTGCATGGTTTAAGCTACAAGAGACCTGAAACAATCTACTATCACTGACAAAAGTAGTTTTATCTATGTAATGATTAGTTCAATGTCCCTATTGTGTACAATATTATGCAGTTAGCATAAAATAAATAAGTTCTTTTAAGTTAAAAGTTGCAGTCAACAGCTTGCAGTTTGTGACAAAATCTAGGCATCTGTTCAAAATTGTGTATTTAGCCAATAGGAGAATTGAGCACCCATGATTTGCCAATAATTTAGGTGGGTAGGGTCAGCACTGCATGCTGCAGCTTTCACTGCTGCTCACATGAAACATTACAAATATGAGGACAGATGGTAATCTTGATTTTTAACAGAACAAATAATTTGCTGTTATCTTAACTTGCATAACAAGGATGTTCAGTAGGTTCACATTTTTGAACACATGCAAACTTTATTCGGGTGACTTTTTAAACTAAAATTCCAGGCGAACCACACCTCCATCCATGTACATATTAAGGTTGCCATCTGCAAATAAGGTGACAAACAGAAATTTAGCTAATATTTAACATTAACTTACAAAACTGATGCATATGAAGCATTGGTACTCATGGCTTTACATGCCATCCATTGGATGCTAGGAATCTAATTTAAAATACACGTACAATGAATCGGATAGTTAATATTTTAAGTAGGCTACATATTTTTGTGTAGTCTAATACGAATTGTACACAGCGAGTTAGTGTGCTCAGAAATTTTAACAGCATACACTTTGCCTTTATGCAGAAGGTGGAAATACTGACAAAACTAATTAAGCTACGAAACATAATTATAGCATTCATAGATGATTGTTGGTTTCGCGTCAACACACCAGTAGGACTTAAATTTATGTACACATAGTGGGTATGTAAGGAGCACACTGTAATATGTATATAATTTCATCTTCAGACTGTACCTTAAACTTATAACTCAGAAGTAGATTTTTAACGTAATTACTAAATGCTAGTTATGAAAAAATATAATTTAATTCTGATGTTACATGCATAAAGTAATTCATGATCAGGTACAGAAATAAACTGCAAAAGTGGCCGTGTTTCCTTTCATTTCTGTGTTAGAACACAAATATATAGACGTGATAGACTACACGGCACTGAAATTTGGACGGAGGGAGTTGAAGTATCTGGAAGTGTTGTTTACTAAATCTTTGGAAGAGGGCAAGCTACCACAGGAATGGAAAGAGGCTGTGGTAGTACCAGTGTATAAGCAGGGGCAGTTACAGGTGAGTCTCACTGCTAGCACAGGAAAGGTTATGGAGAAGTTGAAAGTGCAGTTCATAGTATGAGTGATGGAGGAGAGGAACTGACTGAAGGAGTGTCAGCGTAGCTTTGGGGAAAGGGTACTCGTGTGAGATCAGTTGACTGGACTTCTGGAGGATTTGGTGAAGTCAGTTGACGAGGGAAAACAGGTGGATGCCTGTTTTATAGAATTTGAGAAGGCCTTAGACAACGTACCGCATGGGATATTGTTGAATAAAGTGGATGAGGGTGGTAGAACGGATTGGAGATTTTCTTAGGGTTCGTAGGCAGAAAGTAAAAGTGGGGGATGCACTGTCTCCCGAAGGAGTGGTCACTTCAGAGGTACCACAAGGAAGTGTTCTGGGTCCACTGCTTGCAGTAAAGGTAAATGACATGGGGGGGGGGGGGAGTGAGTGGTGTGATAAAGCTGTTTGCAGATAACTGTGTACTGTATTCAGAGGTTGTTGGATGTGACAAGTTGCAGAAAGACACTGATCAAGTACTAAACTGGACAGAACTGAACAAAATGAAGATAAATGTAAGGAAGACCAAGGTGATGAGTTTACCAGGAAGAAGGTTAAAAAAAATAGGGATATTTACAAATGTGTGAGACATGAGATTGGGGAGGTGGCAGAATATAAATATGGGTTGTGATACACTGCTGATTTTGGATGGAAAAGGCAGGTAGAGAGAGTATGGTAGTTGCAAAGGGGAAAAAGGGCTCTACGAATGTTAGGAAGGGTACTGAAAGGAACCGACACTGATGTGAAAGAGAAGGTACATATCACAATGGGAAGACCTACGTTGGAGTATGTTGCGACGGAATGGGATCCATATAAAGAAGTAGAGGTGTAGGAATTTGAGAAGGTTGAGAGGAGGGCAACAAATGATGAAGGGATAGATGGAGAAGGCAAGGGCAAGCTGGAGAGGGCAAAGTAAATTATAGGCCATCAATGATGAGGGAGCTAGGTTGGAGATCTCTGCAGTGTAGAAGAAGAATGTAATGACTTGTCAGGATGTACAGTGTGGTGAAGAGCCGGGGAGGTTGGGGAAGGTTAGGGCATCAGCTAGTTATGGGGAGATACAGTACATAAAGAGGGGGAACAATAGTGAGAAGTTCCACAGGATGTGGAGGAGCACGGAGAGGGGTAGGCAGTCAGTGTTGATGAGGTCGGTGAGGGAGTGGAATTTACTGAGGGAGGAGTTGGTGGGCTTTAAAAGTGGTCTTGAGAGCGAGTACGCCTGCCACCGGGCGACAGCCTAACTGCAAACATTATTATTATTATTATTATTATTATTAAATATATAGGTTATAAACAGAAGTTCTAGTAATTAATACTTTCATTCCATTCCTGAATTAGGTTCTTCTGGCAACGTGTTTACTCGATAAACTCCTGCAGATCTTTTGCGCAGCAAAAATACCACATTTCTACATTGCCTTCTTTGTTCAACATGCACTCAAGAACTTACAACATATTTTTTGTACACACACCTGAGCCTGTGTTGTGTACCCTTTACGTGCCCCCTCCTCATTCCTGTTTTTCGTCTGCTGGCAGCTATCTACCCTGCTTCTAAGTATAGTAGACCAGAGTAGATCCAGCGAGATCAAGCTGAATATTTAAAGAACTTGCAGTTTTGTAGACTTTACTCGCACAAGGTTCTTGCCCAGTTTTAGAGTACTCAGTATATTGAGTAGACTGAGTAAAATTTTCATATCTTGATGCAGTACGGAAATGGTCAGAAGCGAATGGTATTGAGATTAACCCACAAAAAACTCAAGTGTATAGTTATTGGTTCCCCATCTCTAGTTACAGCTGTTAAAAAACATCCTTTACCTGCCATTATACTTAGAGGGACAGTTATTAATATTAGTAATAGTGTAAAAAACCTAGGTGTAATAATTGATGGAAATCTATCATGGGCTGCTCACACTTCTTACGTTTGCAGTAAGGTATATAGAACGCTTCATTCTATTAAGCAATTTGCGAATATTTTACTGGAACGAATCAAGACGCTGCTGATGCAGTCACTTGTACTTCCCATTATTGATTATTGTGACGTAGTGTACGGCGACCTTGCAGACCATTCAAATACGCGGTTGCAAAGACTGCAGAACTCGTGTGTACGTTTTATTTTTAAACTTAGCTCCAGAGATCATCTTAGTGAGTCGTATAACAAACTGTGTTGGTTAAAATTGCGCGACAGAAGGAAAGTACATACACTACTGCTCGTGAACAGAATTCTGCTAGAAAACACTCCTGAATATTTACGAAATCGCCTGAATTATCTTTCTTTTGCTCATGACTTATCCACTCGATCAAAATCAGATAATAAGCTTTTAATTCCAATACACAAAACTAATTATTTTTCCAATTCCTTCAGTGTTTCTGCAGCTAGGAGCTGGAATGAGCTGGACTAAAACATTCGTAGCATTGGCTCTTACTCGCTGTTTAAAAAGAAGTTGATGCAGGGCTCGCTACTGCATAGCCGGGGTCTGGAAAGGAAAACACTGTGAATGTGTGATCGAATGAATGTGTGTGTGTGAATTGAACATGTTCTTATAAATTGTCTTCTATTTTTCTTGTATAATTTTTATGTAATGTGAATATTTTTTTCTCCTTTAATGTTAAACTATCACAATTGGATTAACATATTCTTGGCATTTTTTTGTTCCATTGGGTATCGAATGTATCTATTGTGTTTCTGAGGTCTCTTGTGCCTGGGACCTAAGTAGGGTTTACTCTATTTCTACTGAAAACGTGGGCTAAATGTAATCTTATTAATTTTTTTATATTATATGTTGTATTAATTAAGGGGTCTTGCAGGGTTTTGTTTCTTTTTTCTGCCAACTACTTGTTTTTTTTTTTTTCTCCACTATTGAAAGTTTTCCTGCAGTTACTTATAATGCCTTTTGCTTACAACTCATTGGTTTTGAGTGCTGGGTCGCATTGTATTGATGAATCATGTCAGTTTTTAAATTGCCCACTTTTTAAAAAACATTTCCCCGACATATATTTTAGTACATACTGTTAAATTTATAATTTCAGAATTATTAGCTATGTACAGTGTTTGTAGTAGATAGTTGAATGGTTCAGTGTAAGAGAAGGCAAGCATGTCTTAACTGCGCCAAATAAAGACTATATTATTATTATTATTATTATCACCTGGGGTACTGCAGCTCACTTGCTGCAAGCTGTAAATAACGGTGCACAAAGTATGGTAGAAAGTTCACGTCATCTCAATGCACATGCTAAATTAAGGCCTTTCACATTGGCTAAGTGTAATAATACATCTTTAAAAAACACAGAAAACAATGGATACAACAAACCATTCTATTTTTTTTTCTTCTGTTGTGATGACAATTTTGACTTAAGGGTGCTGCCTACTCTACAGACTTGGTACAAAGGATAGGCTAAGCTTTACATGTTGGATTATATTCAATGTGGCTCAGTACCTGTTGAACCTACATATTATGCCACCGCTCATCTTCATATTGCTACAGGCTCTTTTGAAATGTTATTTTTAACCCTGGATACTATGACCAAGTAAGTTTTTCAGAGTAATAAAAAAAATACTAAAACATAATCTCTCAATTTTTCCTTAATATTTACTTACTATTTATTTTATTGTCCGAAAGACTTACTACAGTCATAGATATCATCAAATAATTACATTTGTGAAAGTACATAAAAATTTTAATACAAGTTGTTTGAGCCCGTATTCACCAAGGTAACATTTTTATTCCTACAGCAATACCCTCATCTGCACTATGCACAAAACTGTATCTGTACGAAAGTTATATTAAACCCCTATGTCTGAGCAACACCAAATATAATTTAACACGTAGGCTACAAAAACAATGATCCTTTAACATCTGTACAAAAAAGTCACAATGAAACACAATTTCAACATACAAAGGCCTACTGGTATTTTTGTATACTGTTCTAGACTGCTTTCACTCATCAATTAGGAAGGACACAACACTTTTATAATATTCTCTGTGCAAATTTGTGGCCAACTCATCCCTTCCAAGCCACCTGAAGTCCTTCACTGATGTACCATTGCATGTCACAGACCCCGACAAAATTTCAGCTTTAAAAAAAAATATTTTTGCACCAACAGGACTAGATTCTTGTAATATTGCTTTCTGAGGATATTTGTACTTGTAGAAACCGCACGGGGCAAAACCATAGAATCTTACATTTAAACCATCTCCACAAGTATCTTTAAGAACTCTTTCTGCTGTCTGGTGCATCGCCTCCCCTTCGCCACGCACTCCCTGAGGCAGCGCCCACACAAAACCATCTCCCAACTGCTGCTTTACCAACAGCAGCAAAGAGCAATCAAGTTTTCTCTCGATAGAGTGTACATCCAATTCATCAACGCACACCCTGGGAGAAAATTTAAAGTTGTTAACCTCTTCGTGACACAAGTCTTCAAAATCCTGTGCTGTTTGCGTAGACTTCTCTTCGTCCAGTTCAGGAATTTCACCTTTTTTTAACAGTTCTGCCTGTTTTTGATCTAGTTCATGTCGCAATTCGTGGTCGCACTTTAAACTTCTTTCGAACTCAATTTGTTCTAAGAGATGCGAAAACTTAGTTTCAATTGGTGTCATTGGCTTTGTAAGTACACGTTTCCTTTCAAGGCATACGCCACTCAACAAGTCCCATTTCTCTTTACCCGAAGTTACACTTGGGTGGGAACTTTTACTTGAAAATTTTTTTAATGAATGTAAACGATTGTATGCGCAAAATTGTTCAACACATAGTAATCGTTTAGTTAAAAGCATTGTAAAAAAAAATTATAATCGTTGCACAAAACGTTAAGACAACAACCATAACCAAAAAACGATGTTCATAATCACGTTAACGGAAGGTGGAAGGGGTCTTGTCAGACCAAAACAATAGTACCATAGACTATATAAAGTCGTTATGTCATCTTTGGGGACGGCTACGGTCAGGTGGAGAAATAAAATGTGACTCCTTGTCACAGAGAACTAGTAGTAATTTGGTGGAAGATTTGTCTTATTTTTGTATTTGGTTTAGCTTAAAATGTGAAGTTGTTACCGGAATTGCGAGTATTATTTCGAAGAAAAAAATGGGAACGTAATTTTGTATTGGAACACATTTTTTACAACAATAAAATTTAATTTTTCAATTTTTACATGTATATGCACATTGCAACGATTCTAATTTTGTAGGACACGAAATATACTTTTTGTTCGAATGTGTTCACTAAAACTATAGTATACAATATTTTTCTTCTGACTACTTTTATAAACAATTCCACACATGCCAATGCATTTATGGACATGGAACATTTATATACTATATCAGCTTACCTTATTAACATTATTTTATGTAAATAATTGCAAAATGTAAAAAAGGCGAGATGTAAACAAGACATATCTTCCACCAAATTACTACTAGCACTCGGCGACATAAAAGGGGTCACTTTCTCTTGCTGGAGAGCATACACAGTGTCAAGACCTCTACCTCTTAAGCTGGGTTCACAATTAATAACCTTAAGAATTATGACGTGTAGCTAAGAGTTGACTTAAGAATAGAAAAAGTGTTTCTTAACGTACCGATACACAACAGAACTTAACAGGCCGTGTGAGGTCGTGTGGCGTGTGGGCCATTACTTAAGAAGTAACTGCGAAATTTTATATTTTTCCGTTAGAATTAAGGGAGTGAACCAATCAGACCATTCGGGAAGTTAAATAAACATGGCGGATATTTAAATAATATACGTTATATACGGTGTGGTGCTATATATGATGGATATGGCATATTATGATCATTTCAAGCTAAAAAATGCAGTTAAGCTTATATTTATTTTTAGTTTAACGACAGAATAGCTGTTTGAAAAGCTTTTAATAACCCATTTGACTGGCGAACAACTCGTAGTATAAGTTATTACTGTTTCGTATACACGGCATATTATAACTTATAAAAATGTTAAACTGATTTAATGAAAATTCTTGCTAAAATAACAGAAATATAACATGTTTGTTACATGTACTAGTTTAGACGCTTAACGCATTAAAATAACTTGTTTAGAAATACTGTCCGAGTTAAGTGTTTGGTGGCTCCGAGGTAAAATTTTGGATTGCTGACCCCAAGGTTGATGGTTCAAAACTCACTTGGAGTATATATTTTTAGTAATTAAAATTTGTTGATTTATATTTGCACATTACGAATAAGTGAAATGTTCTTGGGTTTATACGTGCAGCCTCGGTATAATGTGATTAACCGATTGTACGAGAACTGTTATTCAAGTAATGAACATGGAGATGCAATTTTTTATTTCTAACATATTTTTTACATTCGTATTTCATTTCTACTATTCCTTGGCGATATTCTGAACAACTGGCGACGAAATATATTGAGGAATCCACAGTAATTTCACGCAATAGAAGAAAGCTGAGTAGTCGGGTTCTTATTGGCTGGAATTAAGAATTAACACATTTATTCTGAACCAGAATTACTTAAGACTTTTTTCCTAGTGCGTGATTGACGCTTATTGCATAATTCTTAATTCTAAAGTTTTTAATTGTGGGGCGCCTTCAGCGGGCAAAGCGCTGCAGAAGCGCTTTACGCTTAACACACGTTCAGCTGCCATCGCTGGCCACCGCTGCGCTGCAGCGCTTCCGCAGCGGTTGCAGCGAAAAAATACTCGCTGCGAGTCCGCTGCAAGCAGACGAATGTTTTGATTTGAAATGGCAAAATGGCGATGTCTGTAAATAATCAAACGTTTTGTTGAAGTGGAGCGAAATATTTTGGGATGTAAAACTCAACAGTTTAATACTGAATGTGTTGGAATTGTTCGCCATCTGTTCTAATAATACCGTCTTTTCGTAGTCTTATTAAATGTTACCAATGAGAGTAAAATGGATGGGCAAACTTGTGGCTAGTGTAGAAATCCGTGCGGAAATATTCGTAAACGAGAAATTGATGTACTGAGCGATGCTGACAGTATATAGGGATAAACAAATGTTATTTTCAGGCATCGTGCATGCTAATAGATGATCCATACAATAATAAATTCCGCGTCTATGTACGAGACTAAATAAATAAGGAACTCGTAGGTTCGATTTGTAAATATGCTTTTAAAATCTTCAGTACTCGTAGATCGCAAATTCATTAGTTTTCTGCGTATTTCAAAAGTGTTCAAAGGTTTACAAGGCTTCATTTAAAGACTGGGTTCTGAATGTAGAGGACAAGGATGTACTATGTTGACTTTTGGTTATAATACAACAGTAAGCCTACTGTGGTCAACTGAATAAAATAAAACAGTATAGATACAGGCTTACAACTGGACATTCATCGAGTGGAAAGCACCTCTTGGAATACTTACTTACTCCACCTCACATTCCAGACATTCCCTGAACTACCACACCCTCATCATTGTCACCAATTCCCCCTAAAAACATTACACTCCCAGACCATTCTGTCTCTCATACACTGTCCTTCAAACCCCAAGAAACTTTCTGCTACTAGTATCTCTATCCCTGTACAA
>PNEQ01019027.1:0-20195 GCA_003012365.1 Medauroidea extradentata
GTACTATTCAGGCAGTGGATACTTTTCCGGTTTTTTTCGTGCGGTAACAGAGCAGTATATAATCAGGAATTGTAGCTATTCACATTGTGGGCACTTTTCAGGATTCTTTAAGCAGAAATATCGTAGCTGTAGAAGCCTGAATTGTTACAATTCAGGCAGTGGATACTTTTCCGGATTTTTCGTGCGGTAACGAAGCAGCATATAACCTGGAATGGTAGCTATTCACACTGTAGGCACTTTTCAGGATTCTTTAAACAGAAATATCGTAGCTATAGAAGCCTGAATTGTTACTATTCACACAGTGGATACGTTTCAAGTTAAAAAAAAAACAATAAGTATTGTACTAATTTGTGAATAGTAACAATTCAGGATTTCACAGAAGCAAGTTGAGAGGAAAATGTCCGGAATAGTAGCTATTCTGAATGGATACTTTTCAGGCGCCCCATGCACAATACCTTTGGTGCGCGATACTGAAAAAAATTTTTTTATGTTTCCCTTTCAGACCAGAATTTCCTGAAATCATCAAAAAAAATTATTTGTTTACATATTTGAAATCCTCTAATTTTTCTGATAGTAATGATATATTTGGTTTTTGAAAAATTTTATATTTTATTAAAGAAATTTATGTGCACAGTTGTAAATATCACGCCTGCACCCAGCTATTACAATATACAAAACAAACCTTTCAAAGTATTACATGTGACACATAACTACAAAAATTAGCACAAAATATTCCCCAAGATCAATACAAATCAAGACTAAACAAAATGGTGTAAATGTCACCATTTTTTTCCATACCATTAGCACAATTTCAGTAACAGCAAGTATTACACATATGTTACGTACATTTTAGTGAATTCAAACACAAATCATTGTACATAGGTAACTAAACAACAGAAAATACTTAATGACAGAATTTTTTATAGTAAAAATATTAACAAAAAAATAAAAACTCAACTATTATTTTCACAAATGTCAATGCATTGAAAACATTGTGCTTACTTCCTATGATACTGCAATTAGCAATTCTTATCATTAGTCAAGCACAAATGTACTTTGCATTTTTGGCATTGGATCCACGATCTGCCTTTACACAAAGGCATTTTACACAGTGTGTCAAGCTGATCACCATCATGGACAGGCAGATGGTCAACAGTGTCCCTCTGAATTTGCACTGACGGTCTTGTTTCTCCTTTTCTCCTCTGAACAACAATTTGTGTTGACAGGCTGTTGACATTCGAAGGTCTACCATGTTTCTTTGTAGTCTTCTTCTTTCTTGCATACAACAGTCCCTCCATCACTCGCATCCTAAAATACATAAGATCAATCACCTTGTTTGGCAACCCAAGTGCTGCAGTGGCTTTCTTTTATTCGAACCAGGACAGCACAGCAGCAAGGTCAGACACATGAAAAATCATGCGTAAAGTCCATTTTTTTTGGAATTTGTGAAGGTACGATAATAACTGACCATCTGATCAAGCAAATCGACACCTCCCATTCCATGGTTGTACAACTTTATCACTTCAGGTTGTTTGACTTGAACATTTGTTTTGTCCTTCTTGGACCACAGGTCAACGACATCAGTATTTCCTGTGCCCACAAAATTTGAGCCCAGGACAACAGTTTTGTTGTCAACCCACTTAGTGTAGGTTACATCACCTTCAAGATTGGTTATCTCTTGAGAAAAACCCTATTCTTCTTGAGTACCTCCGTATATGGAATGAGGGGTGGACTGCCAAATCGGTTCTCTCAGAATGTGCCTGCAGCATATATTTTTTTCTTCAGGAGAACCTGAAACTAATTATATGTCGAAAAATAATTGTCAAAATATTATTTGTGTCCCTCTTCACTTCCAATGCGCTTCGCAAGCTGCGAAACAATTGCTGCGCGTAACCCATATGTTTTCAGCCCACTTCTGGCAACTGTCCTTGGTAAATGATAAAATCATAGGCAAGGCCCGATTTTCTACACAGATAAAATATTTTCACCCCCAAGGGCAGGGTTTTCCCTTGACATATTGCTTTACGATGAATTTCCCACAAAATGGCACAATTTGCTCGTAGATGCAAGCTCCAAACATCGCGCTCGTAGAGCATCGTAAAACGGCCTTACTTTATAGAGTTTGTATGCACATCCTGCTGGATCTTCCAAACAGTTAACAAGAGGAAGGTTGGACCGCAGTTCAAAGAACCTGTCCCTCGACATGTTGTCTAGAAACGTGCCCAACTCCAACGCTCTGCCCCAAAATAAACTCATTCTCGTAAACTTGAGGGTCCCTGCTGCCATGTGAAGCCCAAATAATTACTGTATTTCTTCTCCTGAAGTGTGTGTATACTTCTGCCTATTCTGCTGAACAGACATACAAATTAGTTTTCTCTGCCATCTCCATTTCCGGTATGTATTTGTAATAATATGCCAGTGGAGAAAGCAATTCTTCTGCTTTGATGTCTGACCTGGTGTATGGCTCCACTAGAACAGAAATGGGACAGTGACACTGAACTAAACGTCATTTAAATTAGGCATAATTTATCAGTTCTCAAGTACTGATCTCCTCTGAGTGGAGTTTTCCGTCGACAGTCCATCCTTATAGGTATTCCGACGTAGGTTGCATAATGAGAAAATGAGAATTATGAACACAAATAGACTTTATACACATGTAATACTCTCTTACATCTTTTGTTACAATAAACCTTAGCACACATAAAAATGAACTAATTTAAGAATCCTCCGGATACAGTCCAATTTCGTCAGTTACACTCAATCAGATTCAACAGTGCTACTTCTTGATCCATTACATAGTATAGTAGAACCAGAGTGCTCTTTCACGATGTATTCTATCAACAGCTCTCAAGTTTGAAAGGCCTCCCACTCTGCAATTTTCCTTCAAATCACGAATTTACACGACTGGAGATTTAAAATCTTTGCACTGTCACTCAACGTTTCGCTGTGTTATGAGTGGGGTTCCTACAAAGTAAAGTAAGTATTGAACACAATATTTTTATTATTTCATAAAGTCCTCATATATAAAATAATTTATACGTATATTTTTTTTACCCTTCGTAAAAGTTTTTGGCACAACTTCCTTAATTTTGTTCCGTAAATGCTGCACTGGTAAGCACTTCTCATCTGTCAGAACCACGACAGATTTGAACCTGGGGTCCAGAAGCATAGCAGTGTATAATGGCTCACTCCGCTGATATAAGTGGGAACCATGACTGTAGAGCCGTGAGAAGGGATTTCGCAAACATGACACCAGATACAAACTTCACGATGGTGAGATTCATAGTAGTGGGAAAGGCAGTCTTCCATGGAAAAAATAACTGGAATAACCCGGATGCAGTGGAAATCCTTTCGCCGCAAAGTTAATTTGTAGCTTGGTGAAGAGGTTGCAAAGTACAAACATAACTTTACACTAAACACCACTCGTTTACTGTCAAGTTATCAACATGTAAACTAACTAGATGCCTTGAAAGTGACGTTTTTCAGAAACCTTTCCAACATGATGTATTCCAAATTCTATCGTGTTGGACAGTCTTGGATTAGTTCAAGGCATGGTTGATGCCATTTCTCTTGAATTTTATGTAGCTGCACATTTGCAAGAGCATTATGTTTGTATCTACCCATGACGGAGGGTACTTTTTTCTGTGTTTTAGATATTCCTGCAGTTTGCTGCTTGGCATCAGCCAGAAATACCTGCAGCGTGTGTACAAAACATTGTACGTGAGTGAGATTCAGCAGTTTTCAAGTGACTATAGCTGCTTTCATGTTTCTAGCGTTTTTTGTAATAGCGTATAGTGGTACATTTTCTTGTTGTAGTTTCAATAGACCCTACTCATTAAAAACATTGTACAGTTTCTCTGCTATGGCATTTCCTGTGTGTTTCAGGAAAACTATAGCATCCCAAACAGAATCTCTTCATGCTGAACTTGTCTACATAATGACAAGTAAATGATATAAATGCATCATTGTTACATGAAGTCCACAAGTCAGACGTGAATGACGTTTTAATGTCAGCATTTGCAACTGCTTGTGATACAGTCTCTGTCAAAACTCCTTTAACTTTACTGTACAACTCTGGAATCACTTTTCTTGTGAAAGTCGACCAGTATGGCACACTGTACAATGGCTGTGCAGTATGCATGGCTTTTTTAAAATATGTCATTTTATACGACAAAGTACGATAGCATTGAATCTGCTATCCATTCACCTAACCTAAGAATAATTTATAAAGTATTGCCCTTGGGTGAGTGTGTTGCCATTAGAATGTATTCTCAATTTTTAGCTGTTTGGGAACAGACTTATTCTGGCTGGACAATTTCACATTTCGTGTTTCTTGGTTTGTTTAATTTAGAAATTGTTTGTTTAGAATGGGATGTAGAGCTAAATGTTTTAATAAACCCAATGTGCTACCGTAAGTCATTTTCAACAATTTACTACACTTAAAACATTTCCTGTAGTTGCCAGTATCAGATGTCTTATTAAAGTATTTCCAAATTATTGCTTTGGAGTAAGTTGGAGACGTACTCATTCCTGCTGCGCCATTACTTGAGCTCGTATCACCTTTGCGTGTTCCCGTAACTTTCCCCGAGGTCAAAAATTGGCCGAAACGAAAACACGTCTACCACAATTACACAGACATGTCCGAGTGATCCTTTAATGTTAATAATGACAAGTGTCCTCTCAGTCAGTAGAGCGAGCACTCTTATATCTCATTTGGGCTGGGGCAGGTTCGTGCAGTGAATGGAAACAAAAGAATGTCTTGTTGCTAGCATCAAAGGATCACACACACATTAAAGTCAGTTATGAGCGAAAGAAATAAAACTTAACAGCATGAATTTTGACATCGTTTACTTTCACTAGGAAAACAGTAGCACCATTAGCTCGTGGCAATACAGTTCAGAATAAAAAAATAACGATGGGTGCAACCGAAGGCAACGAGAACAAATAAAAAAATTAATAAATAAAAGTTTCTCCACTGTTGAAATGCAGAGTATTTCGGCCCCTACTCGGAGATAATCACACAAATAAAAATTACTGCAACTCCACCCTGCCCAACCATGCGACGGCCCGGACCCCGCCGAGACACGTCCGCCCTTTAGTGCTACTCACACGCTAAGGAAGACCTTGTAGCCCAGCACCATGGCTGCTGCCTCCGGCCGGAAAATGCCAAGGATGACCAATCATACATACCCAGGGCATACTCTACATCCCTACTCGAGTATCTAGCTTATTTTTAGAACAGATATATCCTTTCAAAATTACGTTTGTAATTTTTTTTATTTAAATAATATAAACAAGCTTACATGCAATGTTACAATAAAATTCATAAATTAACCATCTCTGGCACGTAAATGCCTGCACCCATTGGCGCTACCTCAGTTGGTACACAGTTGTGACGTCAGTCGTGCGCCGGGTGATTCAACTTTATACAATTTTAACTCGCGAACATATATGGTAGTGCAATATTTTTCTACGGCTCTGGATACTCTTACTACTCAACAGTACTCTTTCTTAGACATGTTAAAATAACTTTAAGCGGTTCGGCCCATTGTGATAGTAGAATATACAGCGATGAATTAATACAATTTAGTGACAAAATGTCTTTTGAAGGTGTCCAGACTACTGGTTTCTCTGCCCATATTGCATGTACTTGAAACCACACTTTATTGCTTCATTTATGACGTTGAATCACAGCACATACTGTAATTGTTGCGTCGCACCAAATGACACTTGATGGTTACCAGATACTTTGTATCATTGACCTTTATGCACACCCGTAATCGGAGACGTGTCTCGTGTATGAGCATTTCTCTCACCATGTGACCAGTCGCTTTTTGAAGCCAGAGGAGGTGGTTGTAAACATTATTTTGCTGCAAATTCAGTTTCATTACCATTTGTGTAATGATGCTGGAAAATATTTCTGAAAAGGAGTCTCAGTAAAAAAATTGTAGAGTTAGCTCTACAGAAACTTGCTGAATGTGCAAACAAAGGTAACTATAACTACTAATTAGCATGTCTTTATTGTAGTTAACTATGCTATACTTGAGTAACCATATTTTCAGCAAATATATAGAATAAAAGGAATAAATTATGGCCTTTTTTCAATTGACGGTACCTGACTTGCACCCAGAGTGCATACAAAACTATAAAGTGCGATATTACGTCACTGCACAAAACGAGTGCTTGTTTATCGCCGCTTTTACACCAAAATAGCAGAACTGAGACTGGAGAGTACAGCCAAAATTGCATTGAGTGTAATACAGGTAAAATGTGCACTCGTCGCAAGTTATGGTGATTATTGAAGACAAACTTTGCCTATAAGCATAGAGTGCAATCAAGTGCAGTAATTGGAAGACGCTTCATATATAATTATTTATGAAGTTGTGAAACAAAGTCCATAATAGTTTATATATATATATATATATATATATATATATATATATATATATATATATATATATATATTGATGTCATATGAAACCAGTGTGTGTATGTGTGTGTGTGTGTGTGTGTGTGTGTGTGTGTGTATATATATATATATGTTTCATATAACATCAGTACATTTTTATAACTTGTATAGTACGTATTATTTTGTATTGTTATTGTTGGCCATAAAACCTGTGCATGCAATTACCAATACTAACTGTCAACTTTCTGAAGTTATATGTGAAAAAGAGTGTACAGCAATTACATTGATTTTATACATGACATTTACATATACAGTAAAATTATATAAACGGTTTTATTTTGCAGGCATTCTGTAGAGTAACAGGCCTCACCAGCCATGTGATTTCTTCTTTTTCTTTTCCATCCAAAGTGTTGTCTATGTGACCCCGTCTAACACCGACCATAATGCCAGCCCACGCATAAGAGTCCCCAACTCACTAAGGCAGCTACCACTTATGTACATTTTTTGACCCTATAAAATCATGTGCAATTGTGAAGTGAAGCCCCACATTTCATAAGTTGCTCGTTCAGAGCGGTTAGCCTGCCCGGCTTGCAGAGTGCAAGTGCATCGTTTGTTCGCCGAAGTCCCATTATTTGATTTTGAATAAATTTAATTTGTTAATTAATTGTAATAATTATTGCTAACATCAAGACCTGTAGATGAACTTAAGTCCTACGAGACTACTGAATGCCATCCTGAAGAAGGAAGCCATATTTTAATGTAAAACTTGTGTAACTAATTAATTGTATTTATTGTGGTGGGCTACCTAGGGCTAGTGTTAGCTAAAACAATAATTGATAATTTTAATTATTTCAATCAAGTCAATTTTGTCGTAGAGACTCCTGACTAGTCTCATTTTGCTCAGCTTTAAATTTCAGGAACTTTATGTAAGTAACTTCTTGTTGTAATATGTGAGCCAAAAGGCCTATTTAATATTCTCACTTTTCATGCCAGTTTGGGCTTGTGGATCACAACAGGCATGCGCCACGCTGGCGCCTGTACGTCACGAGGTTTCCGGCGATGGCAGCAAATGTATTACTCCGCCAACGGCGCCTTTTGTTGCTTCAATTTTTGACTAACCTGTAAAAATTAAAGTAAAGTGAGAATTTATGTATCGAGTATTAAGCGCCAGGAGTCAAAGGAAATAAATTGAGTGTTCTACGTCATTAGTTATAATTAAAAAGAGTTCCGGAGGGACGTGTGCGCTGGGTTGGAGGCTATAAGCACCCTTGGTCCGCCGCGCATGCCCTGGACTCCCCCCAGTATTTCTTGACCTGCTGCACGATGAAGACGTGTCGGGACCGCGGTCGTAAGTTTGCCGACACACCCACGTGGTTGAGTAGTACACGCAGTGGATAACTAGCTTCTTTGAGATGCCATAGTTAAATTTTCAGTCTGTTTTACCTTTATCGACGTTAGCCGCTAATTAATTGCGGTAGATTCAGTTTTAAATGGCTTAATATTTTTCTTTGTGCGAATTCAGAAGGCATTTGGGGCGTTTGGGCGAGACGTGTGCGGGCCCGATGGAACTCTTTCAGTAGTAACTCTAAAAATGGTCTAGCTCCAGCAACCCATTTATAGGTGTAGTCTACTGGTGGAGCGTTTTTGTTTAGTGATTCTGTAATGTCTGAATAATTTCTGCACTGTAAAATGCCATCCTCCTAAAATTTATCGTTTTTATTTAACGACGTGCTTGCACCCCTTCGAACCTACTAGTGAACCCTGAAAAGAGAGATCTCACTCTACCGCACGTTATGCCGTGGTGAGATGTATAGAGACTGTGTAACTTTTGAGGTAAACTGGGGGGCGTGTACCATCACAATTCCAACCTGGCTTCGGGGCAATGATAAAACTAATAACTAAGACAATAGTCAAGATGGTCAAGATAGTCATTCTGAAGGTGACGTAAATGCAGATGAAATCAAACATGATCTTCATACAGAAACCAAACAGTCATGTGGCGGTGACTCTGACAGTTATGAACCTATGGATATTCCCGCTGCTGTGTTGCCTGTATATTTAAGAACAGACAATGTAACCGAATGGGCAGTCCATCGTCCTCGTGCTAATGTGTGCGAACAAGAAAACATAACATTGTTATCCATCTTCCCGGAGTAAAACGTGTTGCAAAAAGCGCGAAAACGATTTTAGAGTGTTGGAAACTTTTTTCCGTGATAATTTGTTACAAGAAATTGTGAACTGTACAGTAAACCCTCGTTTTATCGGACCTTCATTCAGCGGACTTCGAATTTAACGGACAAAATCTGGCGATACAAAATTATTCCACCGTCGGGTCTACTTGTCACATGCAGCACAAGACCTACCAGGTTATTGTGCTTTGGTAAGTGACATCAGGCGCGCGCACAGATAGCCGCATAAGACGGTAAGCAGAGCTAATCAATCTCTCATCAGTGTTTTGACATATCCGGACAAGAACGACTGTCGTGTCTACGTGAGTTTTTAACGCAGTTAATGTACGCGATAAAGATTATGCGTTTTTTAAAATGAAAAAGTGTCTGCAACAGGACAGAAAAGAAATACACCCTAGAGTAACTTTGAAGTCAAGCAAAAAATTTGAACTAATATAAAAGATAGAAGACCGGTGTTTCGGTAGCAAAGTTGTGTGATGATTATGGTGTCAAGAAACAAACCAAATCTGACATTTGTAAAGCAAAAAACTAGTTAAATAGTTATGTGTTGAAATATGATGAACAAAAAAAATGGCACTGTTGGACCCAGGAAACACGTGAAACTTGCTAATGCATCTTCACACGACGAGGCAATGTATGTTCAACAACGCTCGTGCAGTGTAAATGTGGGAAGTGTAGAGAGATGAAATCTGCTGCGGACAAACTAGCGCAACACATGCCTTTCTCATGCTCAGCATTTCCATCCCTTGCCCTTCAGAAATTCTGAAGGACGGCAGCTAGATTATTATCTCACAGACACGGTATACGATACTGCGTCGCGATGCAAACAGTGGTAGTTTAGATGGACATTTTTTATTTGTTATATATTTCGTAAATGAAAACTTTACTGTGAAATACAAAGCTGTAGCTCAAGTTCACGTGTCACATGTTACCACGTAACGTAACATGAAACCAAGCTGATATTAAGCCGCCTCCTGTCCCTCCCCTTCTACTCTTCCCCCGCCCACCGCCCTTGGTTATTTCAATGAGCGGACAAAGACATGTGCTTATCTTTCTACTCCCGCCAGTCAGCAAAAATCTTCCCCCTCACCCACTTCCAGCGATTTGACCACAACAAGCACGTTGCGTTACTACGCGTATCACACTGCTATAAATCTATCTGCTTGTCTATTTTCGTGTGTTGATTTTGGTACTTCGCGATTTACCGGACATCTGATTTACCGGACCACACCTCCCCCCAAATAGTCCGGTAAAACTAGGGTTTACTGTACTAATATTTGTCTTCCAAACTTTTGCGGTATATATGACCGGGAAAGAGACTGAGACTGCAACGACACAACATTTGAAGAGATAAGTGCATTGCTAGGTCTACTCTACCTTGCGGGCGTAAAAAAAAACCATCCATACAAATATTGAGGGGTTGTTCAGTGATGATGGGACAGCGCCAGAATGTTTTAGAGCAGTCATGTCTATCAGGAGGTTTTACTTACTGGTACAGGCACTAAGATTTGACAAAGTCAATGACCGGGATGCAAGAAAATTTACAAGACAATTTAGCACCAATACGAAGCATATTTGAAAAGTTTTTTTCTTACTGCCAGGACAACTATCAAATAGGCGAATATGCAGTTGTTGACTAAATGCTTGAGTCCTTCAGAGGACGCTGCAAGTTCAGACAATACATACCAAATAAACCTGCCAAGTATGGCCTCAAAGTGAATGCATTGGTTGATTGTCGTATTGTTTACACGGGTAACCTAGAAATATATGCTCCAGTCACAAATACGGGACGAAATATCACTATGGATAATTATTTTACCTCCGTACAGCTAGCAAGAGACCTTCTAGAGATGAAGACTACGATTGTTGGTACTTTAAGAAAGAACAATAAGGAAATCCCGCCTGTGTTTGTAAATACCAAAGGAAGGCAAGTGCACAGCAGTATGTTTGCATTTTCACCTATGGGGACACTAGTGTCATACGTGCCAAAGAAAAACAAGAATGTGCTGTTGTTATCCACATTTCACAGTAGTGACAAAATTGATGAAGAAACGGGGGAAGTTGCGAAACCTGAAATTATAACTTTTTATAATATGACAAAGGGCGGAGTCGATGTTGTCGACAAACTCAAACGTGAATATTCGGTTGCAAGAATCAGTTGTAGATGGCCATTGACAATTTTGTTTTGCGCTGATGAATATTGGTGGCATCAACAGCCAGATTATTTACACCTAAAACACAGACGATAAAATGACAAGGCGAATGTTTCTCAAAAACTTGGCTTTGCAACTCATGAAGCCACATATCATTGCTCGTTCATCAATTCCATCTCTTTCAGTCGAATTGCGTAACACAGTAATGAAATTCGCAGGAACAGAGAATAATCAAGAAGCAAAAAGAAAATGTGTCCTAGGGATGTGTTCATTCTACCCTCGCAAAAAACCTGGAGAACCATAAAAGTGCGTGCAACATGCGAGAAACCCATCTGCAATGAACATTCTACCTATACTTGCCCATCGTGCAGAGATAAGAATTCTGAGTAAATGCAAGGACAGTGGGAAAACGGTACTGTTTAGAACTTTTAATTTGATTGTGTAATGTAAAGTTGTTCACAGTCTTAAGTAAACTTGTTTTAAAATGGTACATACTGTATGTAAATTGTTTGATTTTTTTTGTATGTAAATTTTTGTTTTTTTATTTAACTTTAGGATTGTGTAGTTGTAATAAATTTATTAAAATTATTCTGGGGTACAAAATATAAAGCATTAACCACAAACTAAATAATGTGAGTACTTTTTTTACTCAGTCATGTTTTGAACATAAAATAAGCAAAGGTGAACAAAATGATCACCTGCGACCAATGGTGTAACATTCTAATGCGCGACCTATGACGGGTTAAGGGAGTCCGGGCACAGAAATAATAATACAGGGCGACTTCGAAGAGAGAAGGAAAACACAATTATACCAGTTACCTCATGTAGCAAACCAAAGTACCTAAAAAAACTCAGTCAAGCATCCAGTGTTCCTATGCCTATATTGACGACGTGGGTTTTAGATCATCAAAGAACCAAAATACTACTCTTAATAACAATTAATGTTAGTAATTACAGCCAAAAATCCTACATTGCTGTGAAGAGGAGGAAATAAATAATAAAAATTCGGAATAGGTTGGGGTGGAATGGCAAAATACCTTACAATATTGTACCGATCTGTCTACCCCGAAAGTTCGACGACTTTGTCAACATCATAATGCAGACAGACTTTCTTTTATTATAAGAAAATGTGCAAAATATCTACAACCAAAATGCATAAAGAGTAATGGCGGCCTACTTTACTCCTGACTACACCAAATAAATTTAAAATCCCAACTGTGGCATACTAGTGCACAAGATGTCTTCATGGACAGCATAGATGGATCAGGTCAGACTTTACAGTGAGACACATATGCCTAATTTTAGCAGACCTCTTACGGTCATGGAAATGAAAGTGTGCCATATGAAATACGACAGTACTTAAATAATATATATATATGAAATTTTTTATTTATGTTTCCTAAATTCAGGCAAATTATTTTTTTGCATTATTATTAACTTGTTTAATTTATATTAACTGTTATTGAGTAATTTAAATTTATTAATGATATTTCAGAAAGTTCACTTTCAATTACAGCTATTCTTTCTTGTTACATCGAACCTAGTCTCGCTATAGTGTTTTTTTCTTAGCAGGATAGTAGTAGGGTCGGATGGGTAGTTTCCGATTCCCTTTAGGAATTACCAGCTATTTTCAATTGCAAAAATTAAATTTATCTACCTATCAATATTATGCAAACAGATTTGGATTCTATGGTTAATGCACAATCTATATCGATATCTCGAAAGTCACAGAAATGATACCTAGAAGTTTTAGAAAAATTTTTATTTCAAACTCTATGCAATTTTTAGTTCCCGACCCCATACATTTCAGTTTCCGTCTCCATTATTTTTAGTTTCCGACCCCTACAAAAATGATATATCAGACAAGGCTAACAACACATTTAAATAATACAAAATTTAAACTCATTCTTCAGTAAAAATATTTCATCCCTTAAAGTTACATCTAAAAAAGTAAAAATGTTATTATTGTACATAACAAATTAATAATGGTATATATTGTCAAAAGTAGGTACTGTTATAATGCAATAATTTTTCATGAGAATGTTTTAGAACATTATATAAGAAACACAAATATTTATAATTACATGATATTAAATCCCAGAGCCTAACAAAATGTTAATAGTTTTTAATAAATATAACAATTGACCACTGCATGTATTTTACTTATTCTTGCGCTTCTTGGAGCCCTCATTTTCACCATCCCTGTAACACTGTGAAGACACGCCATACACAAGTATCTTCCTTTGTTGGGGTCTTGATTTGGATGGTGATGGCTGAAAAGTTGACAGGATACTCAGTAATTTATCAAGTTTTGGGGAAACTTTGCATGTGCCCTTTGCACTTAATTTTTTGCCTGGATTTCCTGTGATGGCTTGCTTTCGTTGAACATTTTGGCAGTAATCATGGTCAGGAATGTTAACTCACTTTAACTTCTTCAGTCTGTTTATTCTCAGGATCCTCACTGCAATCATTGACAACCTGCTGTGTCCGTAAAACATCTTGTGTCTGCTCAATCAATTTCAAAAGGTCTTCATCATCAATGTTTATAACACAGCTGCCATCTACTATCACAGATTCTCCTACAATCTCCTCTGCAGAAACTTGGTTATCATTTGGCCTTTCGAGCTCCTCTAGATTTCCAGTTTGTGTTTCTGTTTCTTGTGTTTTCAGGTGTTTCAGGTACAACAAGATTTTCGTTTGGATATTCTATATCCTTTGGATTTTCATTTTGCTTTCCAGTCTCCTTCAGATGTTTCCAGTAGAGGAACAATGCTTCAAATTTTTCCTCCCCCTGCCACTTTTCTCCAGAGTTCTCAAATTCCTCAAAAACTTCTTTCCCAAAGCTTTCTTCAATCCAGAGAGCTGAACCCCCCTTAGCCTGAGTCTGCGAAACGGCTACATGATCCTTTTGTGCTATGCATTTAGAATAATCAACTGCATCCGGGTTAAGTGGAAACAGCCCACACTTTCCAAATGCTGCGCGAATGGAGTCTGGTTTCATGATTTCATCGAAGACGTCCTTTAAAATGTGAGCGAAATTAGTTTTCGTAACCGCTTGTCCTCCTGAGTGGATCTTCTTACTTTGCAATGCCTTTGCCCAGGGGGTCGATTCTCGAATTGCAGAATTTCACTGACTAAACTTCGAAACCTTTATCTCACTATGGCAGAATGGTATTCTTGAGTGTGGAATCTTAGTGCAAGATCTTCCTCAGTTTGGAACTTCCGGTTACACTCCCGCGGCAGAAACCTGCGAGTGAAAAGAACGTCTACTTGTATTATGCACTGAACGCACCCTCTAGAGGAAAAAATTGTTTGTTCTGTGGTCGCACGCAATATTAGCACATGTATAAATGGAATTTTAAAGAAAAAAAAAAAAATATATATATATATATATATAATTAACAAGCAACGTGTTTTGTAATGCAATATTATTGCGTACAAATAGTTACAAAGTCTTTATCAAGAGACATTTAATTCGCAAGTAATTTTATTAGAAATTCAGGACACTGCTGCCATCTTGCCGCTATTTTACGAACACAACGACGTTGCCTTTATTTAACGAGCGCGGCTGTTTGCAAAGCTTAAATTTGCTACGTAAGATTGTTTTTGTATTGCACACTTCTTGTAGGTACTGAAATTTAAGTCACCACAAAAGGAGAGATAACTAAGAGTTGGTTTATTGGTTATTTCTTGAGCGGAATTTTCTGTACAAAATTTGGGTTAGTAAAACCACAGTATGTGTACATAGTATGGAACTTTGAATAATTACGTTACAATGGTTAAAAAATATTTAAATTCGTTGATAAAATTGCAAATGAGTAAATAATTTGCTACATTAAAAAAATGATAGGATGGTGAAGCGCCTCGAACCTATTTTCAAAAATACTCCGCACAGAGCATTTAGTCAAGTGCCATTACCATTACACTATAGTATCACTCATACTTTGGCTTTCATTATACATATAATACTGTTCTATGCATAAATGTAACGTTAAATGCATATTTCATGATAAAATTAATGATTTGTTGCGATCATGTATTATAAAATGAACAAGCAAAGTATTAACATAGTTTAAAAATACGTGTGGGCACTCTGCAGTACTTAATTGCTTTATTTCGTCTGCTTGAAAGAGTGAGGTTGTAGAAGTACACGGTAAAAGTGTCATGGCTGCCGTCTTCAAGGCATTGCGGAATCATCTCACGACCCCAAGAGCATGTCAGATTTTTCAGCATGGAATAATTTCATTTCGAAGTTATTTTCACTCAAGAATAGCAAAATGGAATCCATTATGGAATGGGTCCAACCTCTCCACTTGCGCTAAAATTTCCCAAAACAGTAAGATTTTCCTTTTGCTTGTGGCTACTACTTGAAGAGATTCTCCCCGAACCCCTAGGTACTTTAGCGATGAAACCTTAAACATCATGAATGTTTCAACAGCATTCCACACTCTTGCTGGGTCGTGAATAGTGGCCTCCAAGTCATTTTCAGACAAATATGTCTGCAGTTTCTGAAACCACGCTCGTAGCATGGTTTCTGTGACAGCTGCCCTTCCTTTCCCACCAGTTTCTCCTTTTTTCTCACTTAAAATTGGATGACGTTAAGAAAATTGGTCATCCAAGTATTCCCTGGCCTTCCGTCTTTAAATGGTGTCTTGCGTCCATCTGAGGTCAAAAACTCCATCACTGTGTCCTTGATATTCTCTCGACTAAGAGGAAAACCACAACGTGCCATTTTCACCACCCAGTATTCAATTTTCTTTTCTTCCTCGAGAGTCAAGTACGGATCTGGGCCCCTCTTAGTTACATCTGGTGATTTGCCTGACAACTTATCTATTAAGGTACTTCGAGGGATCTCATATTCTTTTTCCGCCTTATGTTTGGACCATCCTTGTGTACGAACCTTATCTAAGGCTTCTGCCAACTGTTCATTACTGTACTTGCAACTCGTTTTCTTAAGATCTTCATAAATGTCACAATTACTAAATTTAGTTAAGAAAATCATTTGTTGCACTGATGACATACAAGCAGTACATAAAATAATCAAATAAAAAATTTATTTACACGAAAATCTGATAAAGTCAAATTATAGAACAATTTTACTACAAAATAATAGTCTGTTCTTACAATGTGTCGGAAACTGAATCTCTACAAAATGCATTTTCTGGTATCTGACCCTGTAGGGTCGAAAAATAAAATTGTGTCCTTATTTCCGACCCCCGTAACAATGCTAGGTAATTTGGTTTCTATGGAGATTTGAAGTGAACTGGGACAGCTGAACATACCTGTATAGTCTCAGTAAACAGTAAAATATTATAGCTACCAAAGGATACACATTTTCTTCTTTACGCAAGTTAAAACCTTTTCAAACTTCACTAACCATTACAGCAAACACTAATATGGGGCTTTCCACCAAGGTGGCTAACTTAAAAAACATAATGCCTATTGTAACTTGTTCCAACATTGTTCTAAGTAATACGATGTGGTCAGCATAACATTGATCTAAGATCGGAATATGTTAGTTTTCAGAAGAAGACTCCAAATGTATTAATATAAACAAAATATTTCCAAAGGGGTCGGATACTGAATGGGGGTCGGAAACTGGTGACGCGACCCTAGTTGCTGAGCTTTAAATTCCTCTGTCTGTTGTTCTGTCGTACCTCCGTCTTCATGCCACGCGCTGCTGCAGTTGCAGTGCGTGATATCTGTATTTCACTGCGTTATTTCGATGCAAGTTAGCGATTCTGATCATGCTACTGTGCTTCGATGCACACTTTGCCTACGTTGGTACTGTTGCTGATCATTATCGATGCTCGTTTTTTCAATGTTTCTGCATGTTCTTCTGTTGCATTTCTTAACACTTTGCCGTCAACCACCACATTGTCAAGATCAGTATGTTTGGTGTTCCTGCCTTTTTGGTAGATCTTGGCACTTAAGTTGCCATTATTTACTTTTATATATAATGTAGCTAATCAATATTTTGAAATAGTAAAAACTGTAGTACTACATTTTTTTTTTTACTATGGTTGTTTTGGCTGTAATTTCGTTAAGTGATTCTCTTCGTCTGCATCTGGTGAGTAATTTTCCTACGAGAGGTTATATGTTATATTCAAATTTCATCTTCATTTAATTTTTTTGGTTAATTTCTGTGAAGTGATGGTTTTCGTCTTGGCCTAGTCACGTCCTGGCCGGTTCTCATCCTAGCCTATATGCGTGGTAGCCTATTCACGTCTTGGACTTGTAACATTGTAGGTATGACGTGTTTCACTTTTATATGAAGAGATTATAGATATGTGACTGTTTTGTTGTGTCAGAATTTGTTGTGTGTCACTGGTGTATTTTATGTATAAGAAAAACGATCTAATTTACAGGTTTTGAATAAGAATCGTAATTTAGTTCATGCATATTGTTAAATAAATATGCTAGTGTATTTATGTTTTGGTAACTCTGGAATCCATGAGGGAAAGGCAGTGTGTTTTTGTTTTTTTATTCGTGTGGTGCAGTAGGATTCGGTTGATGACCATATAAGGAGAGGTTTGGGAGGCATGAGTTTCATTTAGGCCTTAAAGGGTAGTGTAGGTTATGGTTAGCCAATGGGAGTGCTGCAGTGAAGGTCAAGTGGGAGTGATGCTCGTTTCGGCGTAGCAATTTTCTTTACAGTTCTTCCTTGCTAGTCAGGACGGCCGGATGACAGCTAGGGCAAGATGCTCTGGTCCTGTAAATGGTGAAAATTGGTGATACAGAATGTGTAAGCAAGAAGCAGTAGTGGCGCACATTTAGCCCTAGTGAATCTTCAGTAAGATGAGTTAGTCGAAGTGGCAATTTAAACATTCATAAACAGCACCCACGGTCAGTTTATCTTTCAACCTTTGTTCTGCCAAGTTCTGAGAAAGAAAAAAATTTGTTTTTCCATTTGTGCGTATGGCCTTCTGGTGCCGGGACTGGTTTTTACTGCCCATAACTGACTTTCTTTGTAACTAACATCAAGGATTTCAGATATAAAATTTTTTTTTTTGGTTATGAACATTTTCCACCGTTTCATTCAGAATGTAGTTTTCTTGTGTCCATTTGCATTTCTCGCCACAAGTATCAAGTGACCAAAACAAACATTTTCTTTTAACAATGTAACCTTATTGTTGAAATTTATAATACCGTAATGGATTTTCTGAACACATCAATAAAAACTTGGAGTTTCATCCGAAATTGTACTTATTAAAAGTAATGTTCGCAGAGCCATACCTCAGGATGCACAGCAAAACGTTTGGCAATAATTGAGTAAATTGAAATATGCTGTATTCATACAAGCTTCAGGTAAACAATTCCGCAGGAATTCAGAAGAGGATGTTGCCTGCAGCAGTGGAACCAGTAACGCTACGTCCTGCTTTCCAAGGGTATTACATCATGTACTTGTAATGTAGTGTGACACGCTTTAAATGGCAGCACAACTTGGGGTGTGACATTTTACAGAATATTGACGAGCTGACCTGTAGTCTCAACTACAGATGTCCAGTCATTATGACCTATTTTGGGGCCTTTCTTCACCTTTTCACCTTCTTTGTTTCACCGCTGTAACTGGGAAGTGTGAAATCATCCCAGCATTATATACTCTTCTACTGCAGGACTTTGAACATATAAGCCACATTTAAATTATTATATTTATCTGTAAATTAACAGCTGTAATATTTTGTACTTTTTTTAATAATTAATTAGAATTTTATAAAAAATTTAAAATTTTTTTATAAGGCCTAACGGATGCATCCAATTTACTTGTCATTTGGTTTTTTTTTTTTTTTATTGATTTATTACGTCATTGATTTGGACTTACTGTATTTATTTAGCCTACAAAATAAGTAGGGCTGGGCCGATCACCAAATTTGCCGATTATTCCGATACCGATCATTTGCGCCGATGATCGGCGCCGATCATTGCCGATCAGGCAAATTAAGAACTAAAAACAAAGCTTACTTAATAAACACAAGTAAATAAAATGTTAATGAAAAAGTTACCATTTTTAAAAACCAATTGTCATCTGTCACAAATAAGTTTTTGGTCTATATAATTTTGATCTTGCAGCATGTAAAAGCACAAAAAATAATGCTGTGTAGTTACACTTTAAAAAAATTAGTTGGTTACATTACTGCATATTACTACACATAGGCCTACATATCATGTTCAGAACACACATACTTCAAATTCTTGTTCAAGAAGACAAGCATTTTCAGTTTTTCAGGGTGTAATGAGCTTCTTGTTTTCCCACTTATCAAACCTGCTGAGCTGAATAGTCTTTCTGATATGACAGATGCAGATGGGGGTGATAAATACTTTTGTGCTAATTTCCTCAACTGTAGGTGATGTGAATGTTTCCAGTACATTACTGGATTTGAGTCAGTTGGTGATAGTGATTCAGAAAGGTACTGGTCGAGTTCTCGTGAGGGTACCAAATGTGTATCAGTGTCGCTGGTATTTGCTGCGATCAGATTCTTGTATATGCCAGTCAGTAGTTCAGGTGATGAAGATGCAGCCACTTCTACTGATGTTTCTGTAACAGTATTATTACTTGTATCTGCATGCAGTTTTGCTGCCAAAGTGTCCAGTAATTTCTGTTTCATGGCTTGGCTTGATACCATTGATCTAAATACACTGGTTTTAAATCTGGGATCAAGAATGGTAGCAAATGTGAATAGCTGGTTTTCTTCAATATCCTTGCAGTACATATATAAATGATTTATTATACTCTTAATGCCATCAGCTAGGATTTTTTCAGTGTTGTTAGACAAATCCAGTCTCAGTCCATTCACAATTGGTATCACTTCAGAAATTGTAGTATCACTGTTACTGACTACCAGGGTAACTTTGTTGAAGGTTTCCAATACTGAGATAGTTTTTTCCATCAGAATCCAGTTACTTGTGGAGATATCAGTGTTGAGTTTGAGTTCTGGAAGCAGAAACATCACAGCTTTTCTCTGAGTCTATAAGCGTTCCAACATATGATATGTACTATCCCATCTAGTCGGTTCATCTTGGACTAGATGGTGTTTAGGGAGATCATTTGCCTCTTGGAATTGAGCCAACTTCTTGTTTGCAACCAGAGAGTGTTTGAAATGTCCTACCACCCTTCTTGCTCGAGCACACATATCATTAACAGACCTCAGATTAAAAAGAGCATTGTTAAGCACAAGTTGCATTGTATGTGCAGTGCAAGAAATCCTCTTAACATTCATGATGTCAGTAGCTGCAACTAAATTTCATGCATTATCGCTTACAATACAATGGATGCTTTCAATGCTAATTCCCCACTGACCAATTACTTCCAAAATAAAAGTAGACAGATTGGTAGCTGTATGGTGTGTGTGCATAAACGGGACCACTTCCAAACAGAGTTCCTTTCTTTCCCATTCAGTGTCCACGAAATGAGCTGTGAGAGACATGTAATCCTGTTTTGCAACA
>PNEQ01019028.1:8791-20323 GCA_003012365.1 Medauroidea extradentata
ATTGGATATATGACAGGATTTTGTGATTTGTAGTGTTTAATTAATTAATGGTAAATATTCTTGTGCTTTAATTGTCTAAGTTAATTAACGTTCTGTGGAACAGTACTAATTGTGTGCGTAATTAATTGTGTTGTGAGAGTTATAGTTGATTACTGTTTTGTGTATTTCATAGCTTTGTGAGCTATTAAATCCAGTACTTAATTTAACTCTTTTATTTATAATTATTAGACCTCTATCCCAAAAGAACTCATGGGAATTGCCTACATGAAAAGTTTTGTGTCTCAAACTTGTAACAATATTCTTAGTTGTAAAATATATTAAGTTCAATTATGACTTTAGAAGTATATGTAAGTAGTAGTATAAGTAGTAGTATTAGTAGACGTGGTAGTAGTAGAAGCAGTAGTAACAGAAGAAGTAGTGATAGTAATAGTTGTAATAGTATTAGTAGTTGTATTAGCAATAGTGGTAGTAGAAGCAACAGCCTGAGTAGTAATAGTAGTAGTAGTTGTAGGAGTAATAGTAAATAGTAGTAGTGGAACTAGTAGTATTAGTAATAGTGGTAATAGTAGCTAATTTGTAGTAGTAACAGTGGTAGTAGCAGCATTAGTAGCAGTAATAGAAGTACTAGTGTTAGTAACAGTGGTAGTAGTTGTGATAGGAATAATAGTAGTAGAAGTAATGCAAGTAGTATTATTAGTAAT
Source organism: Medauroidea extradentata (assembly GCA_003012365.1). Lineage (NCBI taxonomy): Eukaryota > Metazoa > Arthropoda > Insecta > Phasmatodea > Phasmatidae > Medauroidea > Medauroidea extradentata. The sequence continues at coordinate 9,493 of PNEQ01019028.1, forward strand.
AGTGGTAGTAGTAGCTAATTAGTAGTAGTAACAATGGTAGTAGTAGCAGTAATAGTAGTAGTGTTAGTAATAGTGATAGTAGTGGTAAGAGTAATAAGAATAGTAGTAGTGGAAGCATTAGTATTAGTGATGGTGGTAGTAGAAGTCGTCGTAGTGGTAAACAGCATTCTTAGTAATAATAGTGGTAGTAGTATTAATAGTAGTAGGCCTGTATAAGCTCTAATAGTCTTGGAAATGTGCTGCTGCGAAGAGTCACTGTTACCCACGCGACGTGCGTGCTACGTTGAGCCTGTGGCGTTACACGGCTAGGACATTTCGACGCTGCATGCACGTTTTAGCACCTAATCAGAATGTGGTTAGCATGTTGCAGCAACGTTACATATCTGTTGTGTGACGTGATCTGCACGAGCGTGCCGTGTTGCTGTGCTGTCTGGTTGTTACCAGCTCGGATGCGCAATTTCGTACTACATAAAAACAATTAAGTAAAAAATAAAACTACAGATACTGTAACAAGTTGTCTTTTCAAAGTAAACAGCGTTCTGAAACAAGTAGTTAACACCCGTTAACGAGATGGTATGGTAAGGTTTGCGAAACATCAAGTGTATCCTCTTCAAGGATAACCTGCAGTAAAGCACTAAATTGACAATCACCCGTAGAGTCTTTTAATTATATTTTTTCTATAAGATAAATCATTACTGATGTCTTGGCACAAGGAAATTATTTTGTGAGAGCTCTGGAAGCAGGAATCTGTTAAAACACGCTGGCAGCGAACAAATTTGTTATTTTTGTCTTTACTAATCGTTTTCAATATTTATATGTATCGTTAGGTACGTTTTTTTATGGGGGAACTAGGTGAGTCTAGAGTTCGTAGAAACAACATAGCTTTCAGTTTTGTAAGCTTAGTTGACGCGTTTGTTGCTGTCCAGTAGTGTGCCACTGACCGCGGAGATTCAACAGAAGACCGAGTGGTTGGATTTTTACATGCCGAAGAAATTGCACCATAGATCTTCGCCTCTCGCAGAACTCGAGTTATGTGAGGCCCATGCCGCGATTGGCGGAACTAGAGAGATAGATATTTATAACGGCGTTCTGCTTCTCCCCCAAGGAGAGTGGATGCTGTGAAGAAGAGCTGGTGTTTATAATTTCTCACCTTCATTTGCTCGTTGAATGTTGTTTGACTAAAGTAATATATTGGATTTATTTATAAAATTGACACTTACCAACGTTAATATTATAGTATACATATACAGGTTGTTTCTTAAATAGGGGGACAAACTTCGCGTGCGTGTTCCTCATGAAAAACTATGACGAAAATATGTTTTGTACTTCTCACCTAAACGCTATATTAAGGGAGTAATGGACCTCTGAACATCGAATTTTAAGAAAGTATTTTCCCAAAATATCGGAAAATAATTGACATATAAAAACAAAATTTTCAGCATTGCCTAATGCTACTGGGATCTTCAAACCTACAGTAAATGCTGCTTTATACCTTCCACCCTTATGGTAATAGCACGGGTGGCTACCATCCAGTTGCATGCAACTTTTATACCGTCCGGATTTTCGAACATTTGAAAATTGTTAATTGAGTAAAGAGGCCCTTTTAACAAAAAAGTCCTATTATCGCAACTGTCTAACATGTACCGTTTATGCTCAAAACACACTCTAAGATTCGCGTCGACATACAGACCCTAGAGCATAGGCAATCCTGCGAACATCCGTGTGAAGTGTTCAGCGTACAGACATTGGTAGACATTCACTTTAAAACAAGTACAATACTATTAAAGTCGCAGATCAGTTTGTTGCTAGTATTCTGCGTACATATCGTAGCAGTTGTGAACGAAAATTGTAGGTCCCAGGCAGCTGAAACATGTGTAAATTGTATTATTGTGTTCGTGATGCTGATAATAAACCAAACACGAATAACTTCGTGACGTAATACTTGAAAAAAAAAATAGTACAATGTCAGTATAAATGTTGTTCCTCCAAAGAATGGCAGCTATCACCGCCACGGCGGTCTAATGGTCACGATGCTTGTCTCATTACAAGGCATTACTGTTTTGATTACCGCCTGGGGTCACACCAATTTTCAAATGTGGTAATCGTGCCGGTACAATGACGTTGGGATGGATTTTATCGTTTTTATCCTCCATTCTCAGTACACCTCCATGTTCACATCATGTCATCCCTATTTTGCTCTCAAAATCCTAAATTTTACTAGCCGTCAGAATCCATTCATTCATTCTGTCAGTATTCCTACAAGAAATCAAGAAATCCTTTATTCTTGTTGCTTATTCTAAAGTCATAAAAACACTTTTCTGTTTGTTGTTTTTTGTGGCTGTTAAAGTCTTTATTTGTTTAATTTCAATACTTGTGTACTGTACAGCGGCATGCATGGCTATCAGGCAATACTTTGTTTTTTAAATGCATGTCGCCTACGACTGCAACCCGCACAACAACTTCTGCATGTGTATTGCAAGTAGCCTGCACGGCTTGACACTCTCTGTGTGTTACGCATGCATGCTACTTCTTTATTTAAAGAGTTTGGCGAAAACTGTTTATTTCAGGAAGACTGGACTGTTTCTGTGTTTGCAATTACACCCATGTTACCAATTAAAATAATTACATGACCTACGACATTTTCCAAGGTGTAACGTGCTCGATTTATTACTTCTTCGTGTGGGAATCCTAAACATTTATGCAAAGCAATAACTTTTAAAATCCTGAATATTGGGATATTACACGCTTTACAGAAAAAAGTACATTAATGCCGACACCGAACTATAATTTTTCTTTTTCAAGTATTACTTCACGAAGTTATTCGTGTTTGGTTTATTATCAGCATCACGAACAGAATACCATTTACAAGTGTTTCAGCTGCCTGGGACCTACCATTTTCGTTCACAACTGCTACGATATGTACGCAGAATACTAACAACAAACTGATCTGCGACTTTAACAGTATTGTACTTGTTTTAGAGTGAATGTCTACCAATGTCTGTACGCTGAACACTTCACACGGATGTTCGCAGGATTGCCTATGCTCTAGGGTCTGTATGTCGACGCGAATCTTAGAGTGTGTTTTGAGCATAAACGGTACATGTTAGTCAGTTACGATAAGAGGACCTTCTTTGTTAAACAGGTCTCTTTACTCAATAAACCATTTTAAAATGTTCGGAAATCCGGACGGTATAAAAGTTTCATGCAGTTGGAGGGTAGCCACCTGTGCTATTACCATAACTGTGGAAGGTATAAAGCAGCATTTACTGTAGGTTTGAAGATCCCAGTAGCATTAAGCAATGCTGAAAATTTTGTTTCTATATGACAATTAGTTTCTGATATTTTTGGAAAATACTTTCTTAAAATTCGATGTTCAGAGCGCCATTACTTCCTTAACATAGCGTTTAGGTGAGAAGTGCAAAACATGTTTTCGTCATAATTTTTCATGAGGAACACGCACGCGAAGTTTGTCCCGCTATTTAAGAAACATCCTATATATATATATATATATATATATATATATATATATATATATATATATATATATATATATATATATATATATCGTTAGTAGAATTAACTTTTACTTGTAACGTAGAGTAGGCACAGTCCGCAAGAAGTCACTCGAGTACTATCTAGATAGTTTAATAAAAAAAGTCACGGAAGAACAATTATGCAACGTCGCGAAGTTAAATTGGTATTTCTCAAGAGTCCATTTAATTTGTATAAACACGCTATCGAAACACGTTCTGATTCCTCTCTACCAAGGTAATTCCAAGCCACTACACATCTCATTAGTTCTTTGTCGAAGCAAAAGGACTGTAGCTCAGAGTCTCCTGGAGATGAGCTCCAGCTGATGTATGCAGTGATAGCCGCCACGTCTGACTGTGTCGCCGGCTATTATATAACAATTTGTGTCATGCGAGAAGCACATTACATCCCAAGAAGTTCACTGCGTAATAAAAATAATAATATCATATTAGAGAGAGCCCAAATGCGAGGGATGTCGCCGCGGATGCAGGCTTACGACTGGGCGGACGTAGACACCTGCTTGCCCAGAGGGACGGCGTAGAATGAGGTCCCGGGTGCCCGAGTGAGGGAACGAGAGGAAACGGGAGATCCCCGAGAATACTCGCCGACCAGCGGCGTGCAGCACGAATCCCACCGGGAATCGAGCCCGGATAGTCTTGGTGGTAGGTGAGTGCTCTAGCGACTTCTCTAACCGCGGCCTCTTCACTGCGTAAATATAACCATGCATGACAGGTCCTTGTTCAGTGAGAGGGTTATCCGGGTTGTCTGCAGGGTACAAATGAGCTAGACGTTACAATTACAATAAAAAAATCACAATGCCTAAAGTCGCCAATTTTAAATTGGGTATTATATTTTTCGCTCATATCAAGTTCCGAGAAGAAAAGTGTGAAATTTATTACTATAATATCATTTATATCCACATTGCGCAACAATAAAAGCATTGAAGTTAAGCTTTTAACGTATACAAACGTCGAGTAAATTAAGAATATATAAAAAAAATTGTTCGACTGATTACGGCTAAAATATACGTTAAAATTTCATCTTCAATGCTTTTATTGTAGCTCAATGTGAATAGAATTGATAGTATAGAAACAAATTTCACACTTTTCTTCTCGGAATTTCATAAGAGCGAAAAATAAAATAATTCAATACGGCAACTGATGCCGAACCTTAAGGGAACTGCCTACCTCGGAGCCGTGGCGGAGAAAGAATAGGGTTTTACATGTTAAATTATTTTCAATGACATTCGGTCAACTTTTGTGATATTGTTTCCGGACAAAAACCATTTTCTGCGCCGAGAAAAGGAGAATATTGCTACGTAAATAAAATTGCAGAAAATAAACTATGAATAGCCATTTCGCGTGCTTTTTGTGTGTAAAAATGCTTTTTTGGTCACAATTTTCAGGGTATTAAAAAAAACTGCCTAAACGATCCATAGCAATGTACGTGGTACCGAGATGAACAAAAAAGTCAGTGATGGCATAAATGTAACTTCAACCGTTACAGAGCCAGGTGGAAAATCATTTAACCTGTAAAACTCTACGCTTGCTCTCACCGTGGCTTCAAAGTAGGCAGCGCCCTTAAGGGTGCCGCCTACCCGCGCGTGAGAGGCTCATAAGCGACGGAGCAGGAAGGTCGACCTCGAAGCGCGCACAAAATGCCGCGTCGCCTCAACGAGCCAAGAGCTGAACTAGCGTGCAAGGTTCCCGCATAACGGTTTTTACTTTCGGACACTAAGCGATGACCATATAATTTTGCTGGTGGAAAGTCTGCAACTAAGTTCAGTGCAGGTCGCAATCTGAGTTTCACATACATCAGTTTAGTACATTTTGAAGTACGGCAGTCTGAAAAGACCTTATTTAGCCATGTTGGAGGGCTTAGAAATCGTATTTTTAACGAGCGTGGTGTCTTAGCAATGAGGTTCCGACCTTGTCTGAAGTTTGTTTTCTTTTCGTACGTTGGCACAATGGTCACATGTGGAATATTTTCGTATAAAAAACCTGTTTACGAACACGCTGCAACGCATTTGAAGCGTGGGATAGGCGACCGCCTTAAGAGGGATCAGTACCTACCGTCTTCGATTATTTAAATTTCGCTGTAAGTTCCATTCGAGGTTTATTAAAATTTCCCGTCTGAAACTACACAAATATTACCTCCTTAAGCGTTACAAAAATGTCAAACCTTCACTACCTTTCTTAGTTTTTGACTAGAAACCTTCTGGAGTGAAAAAGTATTTTTTTGTACGGATGATCATAGGTTTAGTAAAAGCAATAGTCAAGCAATACCTCTGAATACTATGTACGGAAATATTTCAATTGCCTTGTCGAAGCATAAATCATTATATGAAATTTGTCGGCCAAATTTAATGCAGAAGTTCCATTATTCCAACATGGAGGGTATTGGACTCCCTTCATGGACCTAGTGCAAATACCAACTCAGGTAACAAAAATTCAATGATAACACGGAAAAAAAGTACGCCCACTGCTTAGCAAGCAATTCAGTGACACAGAACGGGATAGACAGTGGTAAAATCTCATATTCGCTCTTAAGGACACAGATTCGACTCCCGGCCAGACCATACTAATTTATATGGTTTTCCGAAATCACGCCAAATGACTGCTGGGCTGGTTCCGTTCTACAAGTCACTGTCAAATTTTCCCATTTTTTTCTGTTCACATGAACCACTTTCATGACTTTGTCGACGAGACTCATCAACATACCAAATCAATCAAAACTTGGGAAAATTGAATGAGTTCGAAACTACGGTGATTATATGTCAGTTAAAGGGATACTAGGGTAAAAGTAATGAATGAGTGCTTTTATTATAAACCGGCGGTCGGTATTTCATCTGTGAACGTGGATGGTTTTAAGATCCAAAACTCATTAGGTACTGGATAATTTTCTTAGTATGTAACAATATGACAAAATATCTTTATAGTTTTAGGATTAATGCAAAGAAATTAATTTATTATAAATCCCTACTGGGACAGCGCATGCCACAAGCCTTCAGTTTATCAATTATTGCTGTAATACGTTGTAATATATGTAATTTACTTATATATATATATATATATATATATATATATATATTGCAGAATTATTTTTAACTGTAAAACTTAATACCTTAGAATATTTAATAATTTTGTTGATGTCATTCCTGTATAATGTTACTTATTTAAGTTTCAAGCATGGCTGTTGGCATATTTCTCTTAATGTATATTTAAAAAAACTTTATAATCGATTAGTTGTAATTGTAGGCTAAGAGCACGGTCGTAGAAGACAGGTCTGGACACCCACCTATCTACCAATGTATTTTGCTGGACGACGTTGTTGTTTGGCTGTAGTTAGTCAAGTTACCAAGAATGCGCTGTAATCCGGGCGATCAGACTCAAACTCCGCCCACTTTTTTCCATTGTTAACATTATAAAGTAAATAAAGATTTCTGGAGCCATGTTTTTAAATTGTGAGCGAAGGAAATATTTCATGCATTGATAAAAAAAAATGAGTTTTGATAAATTGTTTATCTTAGTGGGAGAGAAGTGGGCAGAGTTTGAGCCGACTGCCCTAACAGCAGCGCCAAAAACGTATAGCATTATCGTGAACTTAGTGGACTGCAACCAAACAACAAGGGGGTCAAGTTTCCAGGCGAGTGTCCAGACCTGTTCTTCTACGGCCGTGGCTAAGGGCCGGTTGCACCAACAAGCTGTCCAAACCAAGATCGTACGATCTTGGTTCCGACCCATTCTCTAGTCCGATCCTAGTTCCAGTATAAACGTGTTGCACCAAGCAAAACTCTCTAGTTCCGATCTTGGATTCCACGATCTTGTTTGTACTATTGATAATCGATAGTTAAAATGAAAGGCGTGTTTCTATTGGTAGTCTAGTTTCGATATTTTAAAGAGAATATATTTTTTAATTGTGAAATTATGACTCTCGATGTTGGCTATGCTTATAATGAATGTCGATGTTTATGTTTGTATTTAATATCTTGGTTGTAAGATTGTTTCACGACGGATGATAATTTATCAGCAAATAAGAGTATTTTTACCGAAAAAGACAAACTGTTAATTGTAGATTTGTTAGATGAAAGATTGAGCGTTATTGAATGTAAAAGAACAGACGGAGCATTTTGCAAACATAAAGAAGCGGCATGGCTAGGGAAGTACACTCTTGGCCGATGTATTCCATTTTGTGCACATGTTTCCAATAATCTTTCAACGTAATCATCGTCTCATATGATGAAAACATAATTACCGGTAATAACAGACGATCAGAAAATTAAAATTGTTTTCACACAATTTGAAAGCAGACATAGAAGTAAATAAGGATACTACTTTGCTTTATTTATCTCTGGATGGTAATTCGAACGCTCGATCTCGGATCGGAACCATCAAAATCGGTGGTTCGCAGCAAAGTTCCTATCGATCTCCAGTCATAGTCTGAACTCGAATGGTGCAACGAAGAATGTATGTCCAATCGAAGATCAGATCTAGGTTTAGGAGACGAACTTCAATGCTGCAACCGGGCCTAAGAGTAATATTTGCGAGTGCCTTGGAATAATGCATTGTAGCGAGCACGGCCGTAGAAGAACAGATCTGGACCATGGAGGTATTAGTCTATGGAGTGGAAGCCTTTGAGCAAATTTGAAGCCGGCCAACAGACGACGTTTAAAGACAAGGATAGAGCTAGTGGTGGCAAAAACATGTAAACATAGCATTGAGCTGAATGAAAATGTTTTAGTTTTTTGTTAACTACAAATTATTGTGAAAGTTTGTGCAGCTCTTGGCCTTACAAACAGACTCGATCGTTGCGGAGGATTATCTTTGTACAGGTAAGAAACTTTTATTTAAATGCATCAAGTTTGTAAAGTATATACACACAGCGAGAGCTAATTCGGTTTTATTTATATTCCTGAAGCAATTGTAAACTGTTGTGTACGATTCAAATAGAGAATTTGCGCGGATTTTTGTAAAAAATTACATAATTACATTGCTTTCTGCTATTGTTTTGCCACCCAAAATATGGCGACTCATGAAAAATAACGTCCTGCGCATGCGCAGTTCGAAAATGATCGGCTTCACATGATTACCATTGAAATGTACGGCAGATGCCACTCCATAGACTAATACCTCCATGATCTGGACACTCACCTGGAAACTTGACCCCCTTGTTGTTTGGCTGCAGTTCACCAAGTTGCCGATAATGCTGTACGTATTTGGCGCTGTAATCCGGGAGGTCGAGCTCAAACTCCGCCCACTTCTCTCCCACTAAGATAAACAATTTATCAAAACTTTTTTTATCAATTTATAAAATACTTCCTTCGCTCACCATTTAAATTTAAATCATGGCTCCAGAAATCTGTATTTACTTTATAATGTTAACAATGGAAAAAAGTGGGTGCAGTTTGAGTCGGACCGCCCGAATTACAGCGCCGAAAAGTACGACATTCTCTGTAACTTGACGAACTACAGCCAAACAACAAGGGGGTCAAGCAAAATACATTGGTAGATAGGCGAGTGTCCAGACCTGTACTTCTACGACCGTGCCTTTAAACTGCTCAACGAAAATGGCGACCGACAATATTCAAATTATTTGACAATTATCTGGAAAGTTGGATCTGTTGCTGCCCCCATACCAGCGGGTGCCGAATCCAACAGTTCCCAACTTGGTCTATTTGAGTTTTCCACGCCTGCCGGGGAAGAAGAAAGGTTTTGGTATCGTGAAGAGGCAGTGACGACTCCACCTTAGGATTCTGATATTCCTGGCTAAGGACAGTGAACAGGCATTGGCGACGATTAGCTGATTTGGGAATTTCACGAAGAAGAAGTTACGATATTGTGAACTTTATATTTCAATGCGGCAGGATCGGCCAACACGTTGGTTCCAAGAACAAATATATTGTCTTCTGCAGTGAGTTTCTAAAAGGACTGTATGGTGCTGCAGTCTGATTCTCTTGCATGTGTTTCGTGCATTTACAGTAGGCAATCTGTTCTAGAGGTACCTAGGTTCATTTCCTCTATTCTGTATGTTTAACATTCATAAAATTCTTATAATATTTTTTCCATTGTCATTACTTCAGTAGTCTTGCCTACATACAGTATTTTTAGCTTATAATTTCTACCCAACAGCAACCTTACTACTTAAATGATTGTCTTATTTTCTCTGTGCATGTCTTTCCCTCATTCTGTAAAACAAACTCGTTTTCTTTTTTATTTATTTTTGCTTCTGTGATCTTTGGAATAAACTTTGTTGAATCCATCTGGAATTTAGGGCGGGATTCATAGTCCCAACTTAAGCAAGAACTTCGTCAAGACGGTCTTGTTTCTTAAGAAAGCGATTTCCCAACTCCAGTTGCATAGTCGGTGTCCAGAGGATAGCTTCATGAAGTCGACGAGCTTGGATATGTGCTACTTCCGGCTTGACGAAGTAATTGCTTAAGCGGTCAAAGACACACGAACATACACGACTACATACGAGTTGGAAATAACTTTCGTGCTTTCTGCTTTGTTTCACTGGCAGTTCCATTACACGTTCGTCGTTTTCTATTTTTGATTCATTTTTAAGATGTCTGGAACATGTTCGCGGTATTACACGCATCTGGAGATAAAAGTATAGAAAATAAGCAAAGAGTAACCGATTTAAACATATATTTTTTAGTAGTGGTTGCAGCATCGAAATTAATATCAGTTATACTGTACATTTTTTGCAGTAGTAAATTCTGAAATCATTTTTAGCTTTATGTTTGAAATGGTATAACTATTTGGTATTACGGTACTTTAGGTTAGCGATTTAGTGGACTATTATTACTGAATGCAAAGACGAATATCTTTCTAACCTCGTTTTTGATTGCCAGTTTGGTTATCGGTAGAATATTTCGAAGTATTTTACAAATAAACAAATTGGTAGCTTGTTTGTACTGACTAGGAATTTGTGACATCATACGAGAGCGACTTGAACAAGACGTTGCTTAAGTTACGACTATGAATCCCACTTAATTACATCAACATAAAATCGCAATATCTTTTGTTGCAATTTGTTTTCATAACTTTACTCAACTGAAGTTGCATCGTCTATTCAAATAGCCATGGAATAACACTGCATCATTAGCAAAAACTACCTATATTTACTTTGTTTGACGTCTTAAGTCGTCTCGCGAGTGAACTTGGCCAAGACAGTCTTGTTTGCAGACTTAAGAAGAACCTCGACGTCTATGCAACACGACCTTCTCAAGCAGTGACTATGCAACAGAAATATCTGCTCTCAAGCCACTAGAAAATAAGATTGTCTTCGTCGAGGCCAT
>PNEQ01019029.1:0-20200 GCA_003012365.1 Medauroidea extradentata
ACGAATTGACTTTCCAGGACTACGTTCAAATGCAGCACGTACACGGTCAACGTTTTCAGCATTTGTGCGTGGTCGACCGGCTCCCTTCTGATGCAACACGCTGCCAGTGTCCATAAACCTCTTATGCCAGTCTCGTATTGTGGATCGTGCTGGGGGGTCCTTTCCATACCTTGTCCTGTAATTTCGTTGCACTTGTGTGCCTGATTTTGTCTCGATAAACCACGACACGCATTGGGCCTTCTCTTGAGGAGTAGTCATTCTGGTGGATCAGCAGTTGGATCTGAAACATACCAAATGTAGAAATGTTAACATTGACAATCTTAAAATTGCATATAAAAACTTTGGGTGATATTCTTCCACATGCAACAAACTGTATGCTTCTATTATCTTTCGTTTCGTTTTTATTGAAAGTTGAAGTTGTAGTGATAATTTGTGGACACCCTGTATTATGAGCGCGGGTCTTAACATAATTAACATAAGATACATGAAGCAATACCTGGACGTGGAGCTTAAAAGGGGACTAACTCCGTATTGTTGTCACACTGTGCACGTAAAATATCCCATATTGTGCCGCAAATACTCTCGTCTCTTAATTCGCGCAAGATACACGCATAGTACTTTATACGCCAACTTCAAGAGAAATCATACACATACATACTACGTTTTCGTATTTGACTCTTAGAGTTTTTACTGGGTAGGTAGTAAGGCTGAACGTCTCGTCGACAGCGAGGTCATTAGAGACGATGTCATTGGCTCAGAGATTAAAGCATCGCATGGGAAGCGGCTTAGGTTGTAGTATGAAACCATATCAGCATTCACTTGTCTTGGCTTCGGAAAACCTAAATCAGGATGTTGTAACAGGGAATCGAAATCGGTCCCTCCCTAATACGAGTTTATGTTGCAAGTTCGACCAAGACGTACGCGCATATTGTCTGTCGGGCAACCTCATTATCTTCTACAAAAATGGTCTATCACATCACAGAAAATATTCACTTCGAATATAGTAATACGTTACGTAGCAGAGCACACGAACATGCTTTGCTTTGTCTTTCAGTACGAAATATGATTTAAAGGCTCAAATGTATAATGTAACCCGCTCAGTCTTAGTAAACGGCGTGTGACCAGCGCAGCGTTGATCGCGTTTTTCATTTCTGTTTGCCAATATTTTATTTATGCATTCTTCCACGCATTTAAAAACATTTCTTACCTCTGTATTTTCAATAGTTGTTATTTTCTTTCGTATCAGTAAATAACTACGGGATCCTAAAAACAAAAGAAGTTAAACAAAGTAAAGTTGCAGAATGTTAGAGATTGAATAGTTAACAGTTCAAGTACGTAAATACTTTAGTACTTAGTATAGTGTAGTCTGAGGTGTTTATGCAACGCAGTTACTTTATGCTGTTTTAAATTGTAAGCGTAAAACAGGAATATGAAATAATTCAGTGTCATATCACATGAAAATGCGTCGTTGACCAGCCTATAGGACTGGCCAGGCACAGCCGCGCGCGTTAATTAACGGAAATTAGTTTTCAGATGTAGTTTCAAAATATCACATAACTGTGGCAAAACTGTGAGTACTCAAAGAGAACGCAATACACCAATACACAAGCCATGTAGTTCTGTTACACCGACTCAGTAAGTTTAAAAAAGGATACCATGGTGATTACTTTGACATAACTGTACTAAATAAACCGCTTACACGTCGCGTGTGATGTTTTGACGAAAGCGTCACTGCGCTCGTCTGGCTATGTCACACAGCGGAATATCCTCAGTTTGTTTTGTCTGGGCCGTGGGAAGTTCGGTTCTGGGGCTCGGTTATATCTGCACCGACGCAGCGCAGTGCAAGTGCAGAGCAAGTTAAACTGGTCTTATATTGCATATGTGATGAACATTTAATTCCACTGCAGCCCAACCAGACGCTGCACAGGTGCATTGCGCTCATGAAACGCGATTAATCTGTCTCCTGGACGCTATTCCGTAGTGACGTTCCGCATGAACCTGGTCCAGCCATGTTGTTAGGTGGGTGCGGCAGTTGTCGCAGCTTTATGACCTACGTACTCAGTAACTCACAAGTAGCCTACTGTCACTCTCGTGTGTTTGAGTCTGATGGGCACGGCCTTAGAAGTTCAGGTCTGGACACTGCTATAAAATATTGACCCCCTTGTGACTGATTTTAGTTCCTTTATTATCCGTAAATATTATGAATGAAAACTGGTGGCGCTACTAGCACTCTCGTGCTAGTAATTATTTTTCCAACGATAAATTATTTATATTTTTAAGTACAAACATTAGAAACTTACTTAAGTTTAACCGGAATATTTTTAAACACTTGAGTTTTAGTTAAAATAACGAAATTGTCTTCACAACAGCACCACTGCGATAGTGACGCCAGCAGTTTCGTTCAGTCATAATGGGATCAAAGATAAAGCATTGAATAGTAGGTGAGTGTCCAGAACTGTACTTCTAAGACCGTGCTGATGAGTATAAGATGAATCGTGCTTCTTCATGGTTGTAGTTGCAGCACCGATCTGCATGCCCTTTATTTTCGTCATTCAACTGTTCACATCTGATTTCGAGTAGCAAAAAGGCGCAAGGGCGTCCAAGTAAAACCCGCACACGTCACACAAAGAGGAAGCGGTGGACAATGGCTAAAGGATAAAAGACAAGTTGACATGGCACGTTGTAGTGAATTTGGACACATTTGTAGCATGCTGCCTGAATCTTCTCATTTTTATCGTCAACTGTATGAATGAATTATGGCCGTATTTGTTGTTCGTATACTGTTGTCTTTTTAGCAGCCATAATTTTTTTTCGCCTAGTAATTACAAGCAACCAGTTTTTAACTATTTTAGCTAACCGCTCTAGTTAGCTAATAAATCTAGTTTCAACCTAGTTTTTGCACTCATCCAAATTGCATGCCTGTCCTTGATTTCAAACCAGTAATAGACTTTTACTGCAACAATCGGATTCCTTGGGCTTTGAATGTAAAATATATATATTTTTTTTTTTGTTATTTTATGAGTGAATAGTAATGCTGAATTTGTTCATTTTTATCATGATACCCATTTTCAACTTTTGAAGTTGGCTAAACATATTTGCATTTTTAAGCTGTACGATATTGTCGTTTATTGCCTCAATCAGTAAGATGAATTTAATGATAACGGTGCTTCTAAATGTAACTAGCGATATTCAAACATAAATTAATTTAAAAAGCATGTCGTGATTATTGTTTATGGTTCGTGACTACTGGAGCATGCGAAGTTATGTTGAATACAACATTAGGATATTAGAAGAATGAATCCTAGCGATGCATGAGGAAACAGTGCAATCGTTCTAAAATTCGTGAATGCTAGCCGGGAATCGAAGCCGAGACCTGCCCAACGCCTGGTTTGCTGGGAATGCCGGGCCTCCGGATGCCTGTTCGATCAGACGGCTGCCAGTGATGTCGACAGTGATGGCGACAGTGAGGGGTGTATTGGAGAGAGGAGGGGAGGGTGGCTCCGTACCCTTTGTGCTTCTCCTGGTTACACACCCCTGCCCTCCCCGCAGACAGTCACTCATGACCCGACGTCGGAATCGTGGGAATTGATTAATTAGCTCGCCCCCATCTCGTCTCCGTACCTCCTACCTACCTGTCAGTCTATTGAGCATGTGCGTACATTACACGCAGTAGGGAGGCCCTTCCGTGCAGACCGTGGATGTTGTGTTGTGACTTAGCACTAGCACCCACGTGGTTCCAGCCCGGCATGAGCGCTGGACTTGGGCCGCAGGTATTTCGGAACCTATTGTCTACTTAGTACGAGCGTGCCGCATGACGTCCACATTTGGACTCTGGCGCGCCAATAAAGCGCTGAATACTTTTGTGCACACTTGCATTCTTCTGTCGCGACGTCTGCGTAGTACCGGCTGTTCGACGGCCACTGGTCCTTGCCTGCGCTGGTCGAATCAGTCTCTTGGGGGGGGGGGGGAATTAATTACGTATGGAGAAAGTATTCGAGGACAGGGCGTTTCGTCTCGAGAGCTCTGAAGAATAACATGAAATGTAGCTCTACGATGGAGAAGCCACAGAAGAAACGGAAGTACCCCGAGAAAACCCAGCTGTCAACGACAACGTCCGCCATGTTTCCCACATGAGAAAAACTGAGCATTGACTCCATCATGAATTGAACACGTATCTACTATATGGGAGGCGAGCGCTGTAGCCACGGCGCCAACCGCGGCCTCAGAGACCTCAGACATAGGTGTCTTCACTGTCTTGTAGGCCAGACTTCACTGATGTATGTATTTAATGTATACTCATGCAGATGTATCGACATATCACTGTTTTGTTTTGCTGGTGGCACAGTGGTACACTGTCATCTGACATGCAATTTATTTCCTTATTATTAGTAAGGATGGTGAGTCATCGCGAGAAAATTTGACTATTTGCTAGGCGAATGTCATTTCTGACGTTTATCTTTCGTTTATTCCCTATTTCACTGGGCTAATGATAAGTCTGGCGCGCTACGACTGAACGCCTGTGATTCGTTTGTGAACAGATAAGTCGTGTGACATTACCATCGTCCAATCGTACATGGCACAGGACGCAGCGTTAATTTGGAGAATACTCTGGCAGAAAAAATTCTCGCCATTTTCGGCCATCCCTAATTATTGGTTCATGAGCACTCCGGTGGTTTTGATAGACTTTTACAATGGCACAGTTCGCGGATATAAAAGGCTTACGCAAACAAGCGATATGAGATAAACCGGCGTGCAATATGATGTACGTTGCCGAAGTGCAACTAAACGCGGTAGTTTGTGTGGCGGCAGACATTGACTGTGTGCTCCTGTAGGCGCGACTTCCCGCTCAACATGACCGTTGTGCACGGCTGCATACTGTCTCTGAAGAGAAGCAATGTGGGCATACGTCAATGTTCCCGCTATCTACGTCGTTCACATCTTCGTTAGGTGAAACTGAAAATCAATTTTGAAAGGCGTTTGCTTGGGAAAATGGGAATCCATAGAAATTGCTTTAGAGTAATGTTTGCCCCCCTTCCTTTCCCCCTCCCCGAAAAGTTTCTTCTCCTTCTTATATGACTCATCTTGCAGGTGCTCGTTGGAACAGCAGATTTCAGTACTTTGTGATAGGAAAACATATTTTAACATTACAATACATTCGTTGAACGCCGGCACCAGGGGTATTTTACTATGTGCGTTAAAAAAACAATTTATTGCTTTTTTAATTAATGGTTGTTTAGGTTCTTGAGAGCTGAAACACACATAATTGTGTTGCAATTTTAATAGCTAGCATTCTTCATGCGTAAATTTTTTCAAGCTTTCCACTCAGCTGCATGGATTTCGAAATTGAACTGTTAAAGCTGATGGCTGTACTCACAAAAATACTTTGAATTGCCTCTGATAATACTATACTCGCTGCTTAAAAAAATACGTACTCGTGACAGCACTGCGTACTTAAACAATTTACCTGGATTCTACTTGTATTTGCAACACTTGCGTTATCTGTGGTTTTATTATTTATATGTAGAGACAGGAAATTTCGCGTAAAAATTTTTGCATCACTTTGTTTCAGTGCCTTACCCACACACCTGCATCTCTGCTTGTGGTCAGTGATTGGATGCCGTAACACCCAGCGTCTGGAGGTTAAACCCGCAAATAACAAACGTGACGTGTGGCAGTTATCCGTGTACTGATTGGCACAGTCGTATTAATAACGACTCTGCACAAAAACACTCTGCAAATAGCCATGAAGTTGAGCTGAAACAAAATGGGGCAAAAACCTTTTCACCAAAAATGCCTGTCCCTATTTACATGATATGCAGTATATATGTAGTAACGCCGGCTTAAATACTTGGGTTTGGGCGCACTGTACGTACAACGCCCAATGAGTGAACATTGCTAGTTTATTATGAAGTATAGATTTTTTCGGCTACAAGTACAGCACATAACGAGAACAAATGAGAATGTATTCTGTACAAGGTAGTTAATTGCACCTTTCTGCGTCCATCTTAGCTGACAGCATTACACACAAACATTCTACGAACTGGCATGGCTTTTAAAGACTGTAACATAATAAAATGGAACGACGGTATAAAAATATAGTGACAGTATTTTCGCCGAATATCCACAAGTCTACTGTACTGTAAAATTTGTCATAATATATACACGCGGGCGTTACACTTTATTGATAAAAGCTGATCTTACCGATAACTTGAATGCGTCATGTCCTTGAAAAAATTCACTTGATGCTGTTTTAATTTAAGTGCGATGACATTCTGCAGTGCTTTTTTAAAGAAGAAACTACTCAGGGCTTTATGAAGCACTAGGTTAACCTTATAACCATTTATGTTTGCTGTTATGTATGAGTAATAATACTACTAATAATAATGCAGTAGTATTTTCTAACATAATTTTTGTCAGCTCACCTATTCCGTTTAGATGATGTGTAATGTTTCTGAAAATATTTACTATGAAATGCCAAATAATTGTTTTGTATGCCAGAATTATTACTGTAATTTTCCTGGCGATCTTTTACCAAAATACCATCGATATTTGAAACTAGACTACATTATTGTGCGTATTTTATATCATTATAATAGTTTCAGGATGACAGAATTACTTGTAGAGTATCTTTGATGCCAGTACACCTAAAAATATGTCGAAAAAGCTTCGTTCCAGTGTTGAATTTAACATTGAAAATCTATTAATTTCGTCTTAAAATATTGTGTTTCAATGTACCATTAACGTATAATTTAATTGCATTCGCTTTATTTTGAACGTGGCAAAAAACGAAAAATGGTTAAAAAATCTCACGTACTGTTTGTAATTCCTTCTCATGGGTTCTTTTTCAGTCTGACAGGACGAATTTGTCGTTGTGAATCTATAACCCTACTTTATATTTCAGCGCAAGTATAGTTCGCGCTTGATTTTGTGCTGTATTTGTTGTAGGCGCTACGCTGCACATTCAGTAGACATTATTGTTTAGGGCATTGAATCAATCGACGCAATGTAGAATGAAGCTGAATTAGTTGCATATTTAGAACTAGTTTCACCTGAACTGCCTGTACATACTACTTATTTTTTAAACATTAGTCAGTAATCGTGTAGGGTTATAATTTTTGTTCGAAATGATGTTTGTTTTGTATGCATTATTACTTGTGACTGCATTGTTGCCGCATGAGGGAAAAAAAAACTTCCACAATTTTTTGTATAAAGTCTTAAGAAACGAACAATTCGGAGGTAACGGGGTCGTATTGCTGAAGAAATAATAAATGGCTTACAGAAATGAAGTACTTCACTCTGAAGTTGCGTGGTATGAGCTAACTTAAGAATTCTATAATAAAACACAATGAAATGTTTTGCCTCTAAAATATAATTGTTAGAAATTTTTGAGCAGTGCCTTTTTATTAATCTCTTGAAGTATAGCTCATTACATTAATTCCAGTGTGAATTATTTCAGTGAAGGCGTTAATTTTATTTGGTTCTCATTGTTCGTACGTCTGCGCAGCAGGCTGATATTAATTTTGACATTTCCTTATGTGAACACTGTTAGAGTAAAACGATTCCGTGCGAGGAAAATGTCCTCACAAGACGTTAACACAAATACACTTTTTGGTATAAATTTGAAATATTTACATAATTTTACTAGCGAGCAACCTAACATCGCCTCATCGGTACTTTCGCATAATGGAACTATGGAACATGCACAGAAATACAAACTTGGAAAGGAACATAACAGCAACACTTATGTGTTGCAATATGTTTCGTATGTCTTCAGTAAATTTTGGCAGTTGTTTAGACACTTAGTGTTAACATTTTAGTAATGTCAGTCACAATCAATGGAAGACAACATGGACTGTTTGTACGGTAGAGTGAAGATCTCTGGTTGTTCTTGGGACGAAAATTGTCAGCTTATTCGCCATTAAACGCGTACAACATACAAAAGTAAGCGGCGTTAAGAACTGTCAAAATGCACTTAAGCTACAGTAAAATATAGTTTATTTTTTAAGGATTGCCAACTTGTAAACCACAGCACGGTATGTTTGTGTGTGCCGAATGTCTGTCGTTTCCCGAGCCAACGTGGTGGCGCAAAGCGGGACGTCGACAGTAGCAGAAGAATTTTTCGGAACTCGTACGTCATGTCAAAAAACAAGGTGACTGGTGTGTGCGCGGTGGCGGCGTGGGAAGCAGCGGTGACCGCGGTCGTCCACGTGCACCCCCCCCCCCCCACCTGACCACTGACCCTGGCCGCACAGTCGCTAATGACCTCGTCTCTGCTGACCACAACACACGCCGGCGCCTCCCTCTGCCACAACCACGCAACCGTCACCGAGTCTTCGTGACCTTGCTTCCGTCACCCTATATCTGTCCACATGTACTGTGTTTCCTGTAGCTTCAATCAAACTTAACAGCTACTACGTGCAATACCTGGTAATATATTCTAGTATTTGTTACAATGGTAGCCATTTTAGTCATAAAATGACCTTGAAATGCCCAACTCACTATTTGTACAGTAAATTTTGTCTTGCATTATGACACATATTACAACATTTTAACAGTTATTGCTCGTAAGATGCTGTCAGATTGTACTTAAATCATACGAAACACAGTTCTGACTAACGGTAAAAACAATGCTATGCGCTGTAAAAACAATGCTATGCGCTGTATCACGTATTCAATTAAATGTAACAGTTCTTATGGTACCTCCTTTTTAAGCCCTGTAGATGTCTGATGTTTTGTCAGCCGGCATTTTTGTGTCTGTAATGAACGTGTGGTATCCAATTAACCGTCGTGCAGTGTGACGTATAATGTTAAATAGTAATTATCGAAGTAGCTCTCAAATTTACTGAAGTTATACGAAACATAGTATATCAGAAGCGACATTTTTTTTCTTGTTATCGCACCAACTCTCGGGGTGTACAAGGACATAAACAAAGCCACATGGATCGAGACATTGGTTTAAACGACAGTTTGTATTGCTTGAGGCACTATAATTGTTTTGTATCCTAATTGCATATTTGTAAACTGTAATCGTGATGATACTTGGCTCAACATCACAGAATTACTTATGCAATTCGAAGCGACATCGGGGAAGCGCTGTAATAGTTGTTATTGTACCATGTCTCGTGGAGTACAATCTTGCAACCAAAGCCAAGTGGAATATATAATAAGACTTCGGTTTGTGTAACCCCTTGTATTTCTGGAAATACTGTAATTTGTTTTCGTCTATAGTAATTATTTATAAATAGTAAATGTTACGTTACTTACGTGTCAATTTACTCACAGATAACAAAATAAGGCCTACTAAACTACATTTTAAGCTGGGAGTTCACAGAAAATTTTAATTGCTCTAATAGTTTTTATACAGGATGAGTCGGGAGGAAAGGTACATGCTTTGAGGGGTGATAGTACTGGTGATTCTGAACAAAATGTTTCTAATAAACATATGCCCTTTTCTTAACCGTTTCAGAGAAACCTAATGAAAACAACAAGGAACGGGATAAGTGCAGGTGACGGTAAATCACGATACTTTTATCTTATGTTGTGTGTAATTTTGTACATTTCCACACGGTGGCGCTCTAAGCATGGTGCAGTTGTTTACCTTAGTCTCAGTCCTATCATCGGGTGAGTATACAACATCTGTATGAAGGAGATGATGTCCACCGGCAAGAATTCTGTCAGTGGATCATTGCCAATGATCGATTAATTCCACGTAGTCTGTTCACTGATGAGTCAACATTTACCCGCAACGGAATGAAGAACACACGCAGCTCTCACGTATGGGCAGACGAAAATCTACACCCTACTGTAGAAAGGAATTGTCAACGTCGTTTCTCAGTTAACGTGTGGTGCGGTATTATTGATGACCAACTCATCGGTCCAGTAGTTTTAGATAATCGTCTTAATTGTGTACGGTATCTTGATTTTCTTCAAAACGTGTTACCAGAATACTTGGAGGATATCACTTTGGCAACAAGAGCTCGTATGTACTTTCAGCAAGACGGAGCTCCTGCACATTCTGTACGGCCAGTGACAAAGTACCTCAACGAAACATATCCTGGGCGTCGGATCGGTCGCCATGGAGTCATTGCTTGGCCACCGAGGTCTTCTGATCTTACCCCATTGGATTACTGTGTGTGGGGTTGGCTTAAAAGCGAAGTCTACACGCGCAGGGGGGACACAAGAGAGGAACTTCTCGCTCATATTTACCATGCTTGTGCTCAAGTAAAGCAATGTACTATTGAGCTCAGATCAGCAACACAGCAGCTGTCTATCAGAGCAGCAAAATACATTGAAGTTGGTGGTGGAGTGTTTGAACTTGTTTTGTGAGGAAATGTACACAATTAAACAAAACATACGATAACAGTTTAGCGTCACCTGCACATTTCCCGTTGCTTGTTTTCATCGGTTTCTCTGAAACTGTTAAGAAATGGACATATGTTTATTAGAAACATTTTGTTCAGAACCACCAGTACTATCACCCCTCCAAGCATGTACCTTTCCTCCCGACTCAGCCTGTATTTATAAGCGGCGTGGTTTGTTTTATAGATATACGTTGCGACCTTTTTTTTCGGCAATGAAAATTTTTTAGCTTTCATAGGTTTTGTATAATATCATATTTTAAGTCCAAATTCGCATAAAACTGTTTTATGTAAGAAAGGAAAACCATCCAACATACTTAAATAAAAAAAACACGCTGAAGAACAGTGTCGCGGACTACGCCAAGATATGTATTAAAGTCACATTAATATTTTTTTTTGTATTTTTTAAATACAAAAATAAAATAAAATTCTGTTTTGTATACATGTCTTGGCGTAGTCCGTGACACTGTTCTTCAGTGTGAATTTTTTTTTAATTTCGGTAAGTTGGTGTTTCTTTCTTGCATAAAACAGTTTTATGAAAATTCGGACTTTAACATGCTAAAATACAAAAAACAATGAAAGCTATAAAATGTTTTTCATTACAGTAAAAAATAGTAACAATGTTAGTAATGCCTACAAAACAAATCATATATCTTACAAATATAAACGTAATTAAAACAACTAAAATTTTCAGTGAACCACCCTCTTAACCAAACATACACCAACCCCTACATCACAAAAAAAAAATACTAGTTTGATAAAAACGCCATGCCGTTTCTGTTACTTATTTATTATGTGGCTGAGCTTAGCTGACCTGTACTTATTGTCACATCACCTTGCAAACTGTATACCTCCTCCTTATATTGAAGTACATACATACTTTACATACACTACGATGATGTATGAAGGGTGTGGTGTAGCGTACCAAGTAGATTAGAGACTATAATTTTACTGAGATACAAAATTAATTTGAATTTTTTTAGAATTTTTTCTTATTTAGTTACTGATAAGTCTATTATAATTTACTAAAACATTTTTACGTTATAGAAATAACAATTATTAGGGGGCTTAGCATCAAAAATGGACAACAATTCAAAGAAGCCGTATGCATTTTGTTCGAAGTGGCGCATTCTAGAGGACCCGAGTTCGATCCCCGGCTCCGGTCATCCTTATTTCAGTTTTCCATGGTTTCCCGAAACTATGATGATGCTGGGATGTCTTCTTTAAGGGCGTTCAAGTGGGGAAAAATTCATAATTTTATATTTGTATAAAATAGTGTTAGTTTTGTACACATTACTTAAGAGTACATATACCTCTAACGGAAAAAATTTAGCTCATCTAGTTTTCCCGTAATGGCACTTCAAAGTCAAAATTTGCGTATTTTTACTTCATACAAAACTTGAAAACCAGTTAACATAATGAAATGAAAAAAATATCAAAACTACGCGTTACTGTCTATGGCCTGTAGCATTTAAAACCCGTTACAAAAAATGTTTATGTTAAATAAAAAATTTCAAAATTAAAAATTTTTTTTGGTACTTTTAGAAATTTATTTAAAACACATAAATATTTTATAATGTGTTTGTATATGCTTCAAGCCGTAGACGGTGACGTGTAGTTTTGATGAGATTTTTTCCATTTCATTACATTTACTGGTTTTCAAGTTTTGTATGAAGTAAAAATATGCAAATTTTGACTTTGAAGTGGCATTACGGGAAAACTAGATGAGCTAATTTTTTTCCGTTAGATGTTAATGTACTCTTAAGTAATGTCTACAAAACTAACACTATTTTATACAAATATAAAATTATAAATTTTTCCCCACTTGAACACCCTTTAAGGAGTATGGAAAGGTACGATGTCGAGCGAACTACTGGAATACTTAATCATCGATAAAATCTTAACTACTCATCATAATTCAAGGGACTTTTTTTGTCGAGTAGGTATTATATTACTGGACGTCTGTTTATACAATATATAGCACTAGGCGGTAGCGTGTTTAGTTATCAAGAAAAGAATTAAACACTTTATTAAGAAGAAATACGGGCTTGAAACAACAAAATCTACTAAAAATGTAAAAACTTAAATTTTTATGAATTTTAATAGGATAATATACAGATGTCTATACTAATCGAATTTCAAATAATACTCGTGTTTTGATTTGAAAATAATTTTAACATTCGTAAACCTCTGCGCGTGATGTTTTCAGATAGTAAATTTATTTTCTACAAAAACGCTAGTATTTTTAAAATTCTGTTGCTATAGAGACCTGGATATTATAATATAAAAAATATAAAAACTCTAGTTTTTCATTTTATGGATTTTGTGGTTTCAAGTACTTACTTTTTTAAAAATAGTTTTTAATTTTTTGCTTGAAAAAAAAAGCGTCACTATTAAGGATTCTTCACAATCGCAGGTGTTGTGATAGGTTCCTCCTGTTGGCGAGTCACTCGACTAACCTTTCTTAGACTGCTCGTACAATGCCAAATTTAGGCTTTTGACGATCAAGTGAGCACTTTCGAAGCCCTACTTACTTGTTTTAATATTATTCGCATATTTCCGCCATTTTTAATACAAACATAGCAGTGTAAGTAATAAACAGGCGATAGATCTCACAGTACTAAAAATTAAAAGTATGAATATACAGTAAAATATATTTTCCAAGTATTGTTTGTGACACTATGCTCTCGTGATATTAAACTGTTTTACTACTGAGGGTAGAAAATTTTTCCACGAATACTGACAATTATTTTCTCTTACAAGTTTAATCATTTTACATTAAACAATAACCGCAAATAAGCCCACTGCCAAGGTAATATTATTTGGTTTTCACTTGGCTCAAATCGTTCACAAAATTGTTTATAAGTTATACTCTATTGTACTGGGAAGATAAACACGTTTAGCATTCTGTGATTGGTAGCAAATAAATTATTGTTTCTGTTCCGCGAATTTTTATTCGGAAAACTTTGCGTCTCCAAAAATGTCGCTATTGGTATCTAGATGATAGGAGGGCGTCTTCAACAGTTTATTAAGAAAACGTATGGGATACTGTAAATGTACGTCATGTAAGATTTACGACCTGTATAAGAGAGGGGAGATGTTTGATGAGTGAGTGTACACGGGGACCAGATGCAGTGGTTAGAGCAGAGACGGCACGCTCGCTGGAGCGGCCCGTGCTGGCCCAGGAAATTGGCGAGCACCACGGCCGGCAAGTTTAAATGTGGAAGTAATATATATTGTCGGCGCACGGTCGTCGATATTCGACTCCCTCGAGTCGTTGGACCAGCGTGTAAGGGAGGGTTGGGTTGCCGGCCCTTTCCAGGTCCTGCGTCTCGTATCGGACTTCCAGCGACGAGCGGAATTTCATTCGATTCAAATTCGATGCTTGGGCTTGGCATGAGGGGAATGCCAGCGCCCTCCCTGCCTCCCTCCTGACGTACCCGTTAACCCCTCTCCTCCCGCTTGTGACCCTGCCTCTGTGTAGCGCGCGCCATGCGAGGAGCCAGGATACTGTTGTCGTACGCGTCCTGTCCCCTAAAAACTCTTAACCACCGGCAAATTTTTCTTCAGTTTGCCTTCACATTAACTGAATTAAATTTACTGGCTGTTATGCCCTCCATGTTGACGTCATAATCGCAGCCATCTTGTCTTTCAGTTTGTTGGATGTCTTGAATTTATTCAAAGATTTTCGTTTGAATCTTGATCTATAGTTTTCCGAATCCAAATTTTCAATCACGGAAAGGAGAATTTTTTTTTACATTTTTATAGCAAATAACGAAGTAATTGAGTTCCTTATGCGAATTAAACGGTACTGAAAGTAAATACGCACAGTAGGCTTATTTCCTAAAAATGAAACTTAGCAAAAAATAATTAGAAAATCGTTTTGGCGTAAAATTTATTTTAGTGTCGTGCAGGATTACAAGAAGTCGCTTCAGTGTTTATTGAATCGAATTCTTTGAACTCCTATAAAGTTATATTCAAGAAATAGTATTCAATAGAAAATGGGTCGTGTGAAATGGCCTTTACTTGTGTCGCTGTTGATAATTAAGCTAATACCGTATATGTCACTCTTAAATACGTAATTACTATCAGGTTACTCATTTCCGAGCGATCGTTCTTGGATGCATTTCTGTGGATCAGTTTATATTTTAGGAGGCATAGTCCGCTGGTTATTATCTCGCATTTCGTATCATAGTAAACTTTGAATATAACAGAAACCATTTACTGTTATGATTTCAGGGTCTCGAAAACCCAGTCGGTACTCACTATTTAGAATTCACGTTAACTTAATTCTTCTGTTGTATCAACATTTTCAAAACTGGAGAGAAACTGCCGGATTCTGTTTTTATACATATATTGTTCAGTTCAGACATAAATTTACTTTTAATTTTAGTGGAATGAAATCCTTTATCACCATATGACGAAAACTAAGCTGATACATGCCTGATAAGTTTATTATCTGTGATTTATACTAGACATGTTTTATTTCAAAGCAGTGTTTCATCGTGCTTTAAATAATATGAACTGTATTTTTTAACAGTTGGTCTTGTTAATAATGGAAGAAGTACAGAGAATTTAATAAACTTTAGGAGCAAATTTTCGATTCATTAATTTGTGACAGTGACTTTCATAAGCAAGCGCATTGGCTCTCATTTGGCTACATGCATGAACCATGCAAAATACAATTTTTTGTCCACGTGCTTGTGTATGCGTGTGTGCATGATAACATGTGTTTGAAAATAAGTAATTACGTACATATTATGATACCGTATATGTCTTGTTATAAGAGAACAGAACTGAGTATAGTAATTGGTCAAGAAACGTACAAATAAGTAAGTGGAGGGAATAACAATGCCAGTGAACTTGTGCGTGGTTTGAGGCGCCAATCAGCTACCTGAGGAGAACTTTTTGCGTAATTAGATAATTGGCTCTAAGAGAGTCAACGAGACCATCAAAGACAACGGATGTAAATTCAAATATAAATATTCACGATGAAAGAAGTGTAATTGGGGATTGTATAATTAACGGAGCGAGACGAATTTCAATTTAATTTGCAAATTTCTTCAGCGCTGTTTTGTTGTATAAACTATTTTACTTACTTGGGATTTGTTGTCTATTTTACCGAGTGCAATGTTAAAAATCCAATATTTTTTTTAGTCTGTAAAAAATAATGAAACATTTGATGGCGTGTAATGGGGCAGTGTAAAATCAAGCTATAATTTTAATTTTATGTTTAAAAATGGCTTCAACGTTTGCTACACTTCAGTAAGATAAGAAAGTATGGTATCTTATGTTGTGTTACATAGTAGTTATTAACATATATAAAACAGCTATATATACACGCAACCGTTTAGCTACCTTGAGCTGAGAATAGCCTGTATCGTTAATTTAAGTGGGGGAAGCCAGTAACATAAATAGTTTTTATAATGCAATAGTTGTGATATTTGGACCCCCCTGGCATGGGAGAGATTTGCTTGCGTGTATATGTACACTTTTTTGTTGGGTTTTACGAACGCTGTAAGAATATAATTCATTAGAAGATTAAACGCTACTTTTCATATAATTCCACGAACGTCAAAGCTATGATTAAACCCATGCAATTTTATTAGTGTTATTAACATAACAGGATGTACAAATTGTATATTTCTTAAACATTATGGAAAGTAGCGCGACCAAACACCGCATGTTAATCGCTCACTTATGACAAAAACTCCAAACGACGGCTTGGGCCGGTTTTCTGTAAAATGTCAGTCACCTCTTGAATATTGAATTTTATTTCTTTATGAATATTCACAGCTCATAAATCAGTGGACCGGTCCTGTACTGTAGTGTTAGGAAGATTACAGTTTTATAGCTCGAGGTGTTGATAATAAACGTTCAGCACTTGCTTTGATATTTTGTCACGTACGGTGACTTATACACGTGAAAAATTAAGGCACCGTAATTGCATTAACGATGATTATTCCCCTCTCTGTGTTTTAAATCCGTCTTGCAGTGATGGACTACATAATGTCCTATACTACCTGTGCTGCGCTATAGTCGTGGGGAAAGTGTGAAGGGAGGCAATCTTACGTGCAGTCACTCTGGGCAGTGACACGTACAGTACGCGAGCTTACATCCTGAATTCTGTCGAGCAGTTCTTGGTTACGGATTCCTGCATCAAAACTTCCCTCAGTTTTGTGTATGTTCATGGAGACGCTGCATTAACGACGGTCTGAGTGGGTTCCAAACACTCTTGATGGTTTGAGGACGAGAGACCTTGCTGACTAATCCAAACTGGTGACTTCAGCTTACATGTATTTTACCCGATTCGAAAGAGTATTTGTTGCCATCCATAAACATGTGCGTCTGTTGAACCCCTGAAAACCTTGACTTGCTGCTCAAGGGCGGCTGGCTGTACCACAAGTATGCTATAGAATCACAATCAAACACACTGCGTTTAACAGTAAGTCAACCCAGATATAAATAACATGGTTTTACTTGAATGTATTTAGACAATGAAACATATTGACATGATCATTCTGAAGATACTGTCATTCCAAGCCTAGATTAAAGTAGGGAATCTGTGAGAGAGAAAGACAGAGATACTGGTTGGTCGTATTTCCCCTATCCTCCGTTGACTGCAGTGATTTTAGCTTGGATTCCTTCTGTACAATATAGTTGCAACTTCCGTATAAGTGGAAACTGCTGCCTGTAATGAGTTACTCATATCGGAGCCGGTTTTGAGTTTTTTAAACTTTTAGAAACTTATCGCATTTCCACGTTCAGTAAGCATTAATCTGTATTTTATCTTGTTTCCAGACTATTCAATGAACTGAACCTATGCGCGTATCTCAGTGTGCCGATCAGCAGGGGTGGAAACAAGTAGGCCTAGTAGCAAAAATTGGATTTAGAGGTAAATACTAGCATTGGCTAAGCTGCTATGGTCGCAAGTTACGTGATAGACGGTTCAAATGCCAGTTAGCTAAATGTTCGCAAAATGCCAAGATCCCGTAAAAATATGTTTTGTATTGTCTTAAGCGTGGCGTAGTGAACCACAAGGTTACAGAACAGTTAAAGAATAGATTATGAAACTAGGTTTCCTGGAAACAGTATTTTCACTATCACTTCCCCCCTCCCCCAGACCGCACCTTGTTCAGTGTGGTGAACTAACTGTCTGGGAAACCCGTCTGCCATTAGCCACGGCTCTTTCGTTCTGGTCTTTTCTCGCGATTCTGTTACGCTTCGTTACTCGACCGGTGGCCGTTCTAGGTGTCTTGTCAAATTTCCCCTCCCCCTTTAGATGCTAAACATCATCTCAAATCGCCGTCTGCAACATCTCAGTCACGCCTGAGTCTGACGTTTTTATTGAGGGCCCAACAACGCGAGAAAAACAAATCCTCGTCGAAATTCTGCACTGAAAAAATTGTGTAGTTCTACACTTAATGTAGGTGGCAGCAGTGCGCCCATCAACGTAGCTGTCTTTCGCCCTGATATTTTGTTCGTATTCTTACAATGCGTCACAGGAAAATGTATGTGTATATGTATATGTGTGTATATATATATGTGTATATATATATATATATATATATATATATATATATATATATATATATATATATATATGTGTGTGTGTGTGTGTGTGTGTGTGTGTGTGCGCAGTAACATTCCAATAAATCACCGCTGTACAAAAACATATAGCCACTACTGTCATAATCTTTTACCAAAAAAGGAAAAAAAAAATTGCACAAAGTTAATCCCCTCCTTTTTTTTTTTTAATTCTTCTAAAATACATTTACATGCGCATGTTGTAAGACAGTATTTATTACAGTTTCACTATTTTTCACGGTGTTGCTTTGGTATAATTATTATTGAGCTTATACAGATGACTCGTAGATAACTGTACATTTTTGAGTTTCCATTGGGAATTAAATCTACGCCTATGCCTTTGAGGTAACAAACCAGAGTGTTAACGAGAAATACTTGATATAATAATTATTTGTCTTTGGATGATTGTATTGTGTAAACTTTTTTGTTGACAGTTCACTCTGATATGGGACCAATGAATATTCACTGTTTTCCCTAGATTCAATTTGTTGAAACTGCTTCATCGTGAAACTGTCTAAAATTACACATTGCGTCAGCGAAATAAACTCGCTGATTGACGAAGAGATTTTGGCTTATTGGAAAAGTAACCGAACAAAGTTTTGTACCTAGGTGTACAAAAATTTCATAGTTTTACATTTAATGTTATTTTGTTAAATCTTAAGAAAACCATGCGCAAAACTTAAAAAGTAGTGTTTCTGACGGGTGTGAACCCACAACTGTAGATTTATAGCGATCTTACTGCCTAAAGTGAACAATTGTGATATAATTTTGCCGTTAAAGTTATTACAGTATTTATTGTGTTATTTTGCACATCTTGTTCTAATAATAAACTATTTCTAGAGAAGCGAGGATTTTTTAAAGCAACGTAACGTTATATTGGGCAGTACAACTAAACAGAACATACTAAAGCGCAACTATTCATAACAACAGACGACCAAAAATACTTATTAGTATGTACTCTTAATATTACTGTACATTCGAGTGTAATATATAAAAACCCGTAACTTTCTTAAAAAACGAGAAAACAAAAGTCGATTGCAGTCTTTCTTTGAAAATAGTGGTGCACTATTTATTACATGTAGACTAAAACCTTGTCAAATTGTTGATGTGAGATTTTAGTTTCGGAATCAAACAAATTACAGAATGAGAAGTAAATTTTGAACTGATTAAATAGTGACATACACTAAGGGCCAGTTTCACCAACGAAGTTTAACTTTGCCACAAAGCAAGATTAACAAAACTCGATGAAGAGCTAAACCTGAGTTTAAGTTAGAGGTGCGTTCCACCAACAACACAGCGAGTTTAAGTTACCAGAGATTAGTTAAACTTGTCTGCACGATAGGTTGTGTGAGCTGAGTTGCCTTAATTGTGTCGGAAATACCCGAACACTTGTCGGAATTTGCCGAATGTGTGTATGTGAATGATTTCATTTGGAAACTTTGTTACAACGTTCTTGAGGGGAAGGGGGGAGTGTTTGCATCATCCTATCTAGGTGGGTGGAGGGGTGGGGGGAATACAGCTAGGGGGCTAGGTACCGCTGGGTAACTTTGGAGCAAAGCAAGAAAGACCAGGGGAAGATAATCCAGCAAATATAATATACATTATTTCATTGCTGTAAATGCACATGTTTATCTACACACAATTGTTTAATTATTTTCTCGTCTGTATATTTGTTGCCAACCTGAAAGTACCAGACGTTAAACAGAACCTCATACACTGTAAAAAAAATGTGTGGCGTGTGGTTCGCCACATGCTTATTTTGATTGACTTGCAGTGGTTGCCAGTGGTTGATTGCCGATTATGTATTTATGGGAACTTGTTTGTTGGCGTGATATCCGAGAAAAGCCGAAGTACGAGGGACTATTTGCTTGCGCGGAGTGGTGCGGGGTCTGCTGGATTCTCCGAGCCTTCCTACGGCGGTGTTCGTGGGCCGTCAGTTAGTGACTGTTCTGCG
This sequence comes from Medauroidea extradentata, assembly GCA_003012365.1. Classification (NCBI taxonomy): domain Eukaryota; kingdom Metazoa; phylum Arthropoda; class Insecta; order Phasmatodea; family Phasmatidae; genus Medauroidea; species Medauroidea extradentata. The sequence continues at coordinate 19,900 of PNEQ01019029.1, forward strand.
ACTGTTGGTGTACGCTCGAGTTGTTTATCGCGGAGTTTTTATATCGGCATTGACTGGCGACGTGGTTCAAACGGGAACATATCCAACACCGTTTCGATCCCAACAGTCGCATAACAGAACGTGACGTAATACGTGGTATAGTCGCCGGCGGTATATCACGTTGTACGTCAACCGTAGCTAAACGTACAGATGTTTTATTCACAATATCTTTAAGCTGAACCAATGTAGAAACAGGGGTAGCCAGAATATAAGGCTTTAACTCAGAGTGCAAATTATCGATCACTTGTTCCGTAAATTCACC
>PNEQ01019030.1:0-20197 GCA_003012365.1 Medauroidea extradentata
TAGTCATCAGGATACATACACAACATGAAATTCCAAAACTGGAATCTGGTCAGTTAAAACAAGGAACAAACAGAAAATAAAGAAATAACAAGAATATAAAAATAGCTAAGTTGACATGCGACACAACGATGAGTCGAAACAAAAACACAAACAGAAATACAGCAAACAACACAACGATGAGACTAAGCAAAACACAAAGGTGTCGGACACAAACAGAAAAAACAACAAACGACACAAATGATGAGACGAAGCAAAACACAGTAGTTTTCCAAACAGTCAGTATTAACGACGTTTCGGGAACTGGAATCTGTTCCCGTCATCAGGTAGACACACAGGGTTCAGGAACACGAGTTCGACTGACCAGATTCCAGTTTTAGAATTTCATGTTGTGTATGTATCCTGATGACTAAAGCATACTCTGCTTATTTATGTTTCCTTGTATTATTTTTAGTTTTCTTTTGACAGTCATTTATTTCGCAATGGAGTATGTCCAAGTAAATAAATCCAATTAACCTTGGTACCGTAAAACGGGGTGATTAGAAACACAATTTTAAAGCTAAATTTTCGGTATTAATTCTGTTTTTTGGTAGGCAAATTAAAACAGTTTACAAACAGTAGTTTTGTTGTAATTATAATATTTTTAAAGCAAAATGTGTCAGCTAGGAATTTATTTCTAATTTTGTTTCTGTTCACCACAGTGTTTCTAGTCACCCTGTTTTACGGTACCAAGGATTATACAACAGGTGTCATTTCCGGTTTGAAAGCTTTCTCGATTGTAAGAATTACTTTATTGTTTTAAAATAATAGCTTTAATGACTTTAGTTTTCAGTAAAAAAAAAAATATATCAAGAAATGTGTCGCTTAGTGTAGGTTAGGTAACTTTAATTCTTTTAACATTTCTCATTATAAGCCCCCTTTACCTATATCAGCGGCGAAAATTATCCCTACCGAAGTCGTACATAAGAAATTCAATTATCTCCCTAACTTGTAGCAGAGTTAACCTTACCTAAACTAACAAGGTGACTTATATAACCGTCTAACGTCGCACCACCGCCTGTCTCGCAAGTCCGCGCGCTCGTGACGGCAACACGTCGGAAAGGAGGAGCATAGCTGGCAGGAGACAAAAACAGCTGACGACGTAGTAGGGGAAAAATAAGGGAGGAGAAATTGCCGTCATCCCCTCCACTTCCCTCCCTTTCCCCTCCCAGAACGATTGCTTCGGCTGCACGCAACCCACTCCAGCCGGCGGGCCGCGCTTCTGAACTTTAAAGGGGAACTGCCATTTCCCTCTGGCAGCTTCGCCTTTAAAATCACAAATTCCCAGCTTCTTTTTCTCTCTGACTCCTCTCGTCCGGCGAGAACTTCTAATTAGGTGAGCCGCTGGGACGATTTAAAATGCCCTACTCCTGGACCGCTAAAGGATGAGGGGGCCTGGGATGAAATAAAATCAAAACGTCTCACAAACAAAAACTTTTAAAGCAGAGGTGTGCTTCGCTTTTTATCACGAGTGTCTTTCGCCGCCGCGCCATCGGGACTTACTCAACTTATTAACATCGGTCCGCTTTAATATTTTTAAAATGCCGTTTCATTTACTCTCGTTCTCTCTCTCTTTCACTTCCCCCTACCCCCCCCCCCCCCACACACACACACCACGGGGGCTATTATGTTTAGAACTTATTCGTGTAAATGCCTTTCTTAAAATGTAATTTATTCAGACACATTTATGAACTCTGTGAGCTTCTACTCTGCCAGTTACATTATTATAAAATATACACATTTTTCAGTATCGTGTAAGACTAGCCTATTAATTAACTTAAATGGGACTGAAATATTATTATTTTTTAAAATAAAGGCACTTTAAGACAGGATAGTCTTGAAACCTATGTCTCACATTAAAATGTATTTATTGTTCCACCTAAATACACATTTTAACAAGATTTTTGAATTCATTAGTATCATTTTAAATCATTAACATCATTTTCAAATGTTGACTCAACTTAAGTGCTAAAAAGTGCGCGCACGCATGGCTTATCCTTACAAGATCTGCCACACGTTGAAGTGTTGTAATGCATTATTATGGTAACGTGCATTTATAAGGTCATGGTAGTTTAAAGAAATACAAGAGTTTCTTTGCAGTTTACTGCTTATTAATACTTGTTAAATTTATCATGATTAATGGTGTTTCGCAAGAAGGGAGCTATCAGTAAATATCGAGTTGTCAATATACAATTACATTGTGTTGTAAAATATACCTACGTGTGGTGTTGCAGGAAAGTTTTTGCTATTGGCTCAATCAAATGAGGTACGGCTCTTCACACAGCCACGCTGCCAATAACCATGAAGCAGAATTGTGCACGTAAGGCACTGAAACAAACTGGGGCAAAATTCTTTTCGCCAAAAAACAGGGTCCCTACATATAACGATGCTAATAATATAAAACATGATTTAAAATGTTTTTTTCCCTTCATGCACTCTAAAATTTCGTTCAGTGACGCCGTCTTATTAATCGGTGCAAGGTAATACACCTTTAGCAGTTAATTTGTTGAGCAAGTAAATATATACTTACAGATCTATAAGGTCCTTTAATGTGCCAAGGATTATAACATCGCATATCCAAGAGGTCACTGTGGAGCTGAAATTAGATTTTTTAATGTCGTTTGAGAGTAACATAGGCCAATCGGTCTGTTTTGACAAAGTTTTATTCATTACTTTTTCCCAACTCAAAATATATTTCAAACTTTTACCTCTATGTGATAAAGTGTTTACCTAACCGTGCGTTTTCAGCCCATCGAGAAAGGTACCTCAACAAACTTATTTCGTGTTGCCATTTCTATAGAGGTTTGCATACTATAATGAATTCTCATGTCAGCTACGTGGTGCCCAGGCAGTCTCAGATGTCCCTGTACAATTGTTACATCACGTATCACGTTACCAGTAATTGTGGTAGCCTACATTGTCTGTTGCGGTCGCCCGGTTCCAGTATTTTCATTATCTGCGACATCTTCTGGCGCAGTGATTATTTCATACTACGCCACTGGTTCTTTGGTCTTCATTAACACATTATATTTGTTTGCTGAGGAGGCCCTTCCGACCTGTTTGAGTCTCTTGCGTCTGAACTAATGTGCTCAGAGACGAGGTAGTATTATGTGTGTGAAGGAAACTGTGTGTTCGTACAGATGTGGGCTTTCTCTACTTGTGGAGTGGGGGAGGAGAATTCCGGAACACTCGATTTTAGGGGTCGGTCCCCGAATTTTCGCATGTGGGAATCGTGTCAAACGATGTAGTTGGTCGGCGGGTTTTCTCGGGGATCTCCTGTTTCCCCTGCCCCTTCATTCCGGTAATGCTCCATACTCACCTCATGTCATCCCTCACCATCGCCAAAGACCACGATGTTAGCGCTGACCAAAATCTCTCACTCATTCTAGCTCACTCCACTCAATTTTAGGATTGAAGATTTTTTCACTGTTTCGTTTTTCTTTTTATTTCTTCCTTTTAAATTTGGGATGTTTTTCTATTTAAATTCGCGATTTTAATTACTGAGAGTGGAGAAGTAGTTCGGGATTTGTAGAAGATACATTACTGTGCTGAAGAGGTTGTTACATTGCGCCTGGTATGCAAGGTTGTAGTTGTTTGCGGGTTTCCATAGTCTTTTGTGAAGTTAACACTACCAAATATATGCCAACTCGACTGAGTATATCAATCAAACATAAGCACTTTCCTTGATGATACCTTGCCTACAGTGCAAAACATAATCATAGTCGTATTTCAGACATGTATACGCCGTTTGACATTACTATAATTCGCTGCAAGACAACAGCAGTATCAAATACAAGCACTATCAGTTTAATACGTTTTGAGATAGTGCCCTTTTCACACTTCAAGAAATCCCTTTTGGTAACGTTTCTTTGTACACAAATAAGAACTACCGAGTCAGATACGGAAGTGCCGCTTGTATAGGCCAGTACAGCAGTCCTCTAAAAATAAAATTAAGAACCAACACAAGTAGCTACTTTTGTTGATAACACTTTTTTTTGCAAACCACAGTAGATATCTTACTGTGTTTATGAGCATTGAAGATTACTCGCAAACACGTTTTACCTATTTTTGACACTTAGATGTGTAGTATGGCTAAAAGTCTCTCCGTCAGCAAGTTCGTTAGAGACGAAATCGCGCTTTTGGCGAATGGCTAGAGCACTTCCCTCCCACCAAGGCGATCTGAGTTCGATTCCCGGCGATGTCAATCCTTGGATTTCCGCATGTGGGAATCGTGCCGGACAATGCCGCTAGTTGGTGTTTTTTTTTTTTTTCGGAGATCTCCCGAAACTCAGGCGTCAGCTGTTTTGACACGCCTTTTGACGACTGCAATCCAATAGTAAAAAAAAAAAAATATTTCGTGCGGATAACTCCTACTAACCGTTTGTACGGTTAGAAATCATTACATTAATGGTAACATCCAAAAATAAAATATTTTTCGGTTCGATAGTTTTCGTACAAGCCCATGTCAAAGTATAGCGAGTTGACTATTTTCGCAACTTACCCAAAGTAAAAACTGTTCAAACGAAAGTAATGAATAATTTAGAGTCAAAGTAAATGTGTTAAGCTACAGAATGACACTTTTGTTATATCACGTTAAAAGAGTTTCTGTTAAGAAAAATTCTTGAATATATCTAAATTTTTGCCTATCATAAAAAATAATAATTCTTACGTGAAATAACAAAGGTGCCAATCTATCGCTTAATATATTTGCTTTCACTCTAAATTATTTCATTCGTTTCTTTTTAATAGTAGGGCCTATGTAATTTGTGGGAAATTATTATTAATGTAGGCCTAATGTGTAAGAGTTGGACAGTGTTTGGTACAATCATACAATTAAGAATTATTTGGTGCAAAGTGTCGTTAAAACTGTTGATGCAAATCCCGGAATAGAGATATCGGGTAATTGTCGGACGAGTAATGCAGGCCTGTGTGATGTGGCAGAGCTGGTGGGCAGAGGCTTACTTGTCGCTGTGTTTTGTGTGCCATTACGGCTGTCCCAGTTTGCACGGCCGCTGAAAGCAGAACGATGTCCAGTGCTCTCTGTCGACTAGTTGAAGTACTAGCTGCACTCTCCAGCACTAGCCTACACTATTTCCACAGACAGCACGTGCCGACAGCCAGAGGAAGTACTGTCCGTCGTTTGCGACACGGATACTCTGTCAGCTGACTGCGCTCGGGGATTAACGAGGCGGAAATTTACGAAACGTTAGTCAGTTGTAGCCGCGTGTCGGGCAGTTCTTTTTAAACACAGTAACAAATGACAACTGCGAAAAATATGTTTTAAAACGCAAACGACGTAGGACCCGTAAGTGTTAATTTTTTAATATTATTGCCAAGCACTGTTTAACCTTTTAAACATAAGATAACGTGTCATTTTCCCGATTAAGAGCCATTTAGACCCCATAGTTTTTTTTTTTTGAATAACCACTCATCGAAGTCACAAAATATTCGTTGCGGTTTAGCGGGGAGGGGGGGGGGAACAGGCACTGAAAGTCAGTGTATCAATGCATTTTATGACGTGTTTGATAAAAGTTAGTTTTGAAATTTTCATTAACAGTCACAAATCACAAAGGTTTGACATTTTTATTCTCATTTTATTGATTTTGAACAACACGAAAAAATTATACCTTTGTAACCCGAGAGGTGTCTTGAAGTAGTTTACAGCGTTTAGTACCAATAAGAATTATCCTGTTTCTGGAAGAAAAGTACTTTCTTTAATTTCGCCTACACCGCAACGTACTTTTTGTGATATTGATGTGTGATTATGCAAATACTATGGGGCCAATTTTTTACGTGGGAGAATATCGTGTTATGTGATTTATAAAAGTAGAACATTGTGTGGCACAAATATAAATAAATAATTTTTACGGGATAAACGTCGTTAATCCCTAGTCATCTTTATAATAGAAGAAACATTTTATGCCAATAAGAAGTCCGAAAAAATGAATACTCTAAAGCTGAGTTATTTTCGTTATTGGCCATTTGTCAATTTAAAATATTAGTTTTACTGTTTTTTTTTTTGGTAAATAAATATAGATAATTGTAGCCGAATGTTTAAAAAAAACCTTTTTCATCTTCATATATTCAAAGTTTGAAACTTTGTTCACTAAACGACTCATATACGAAAATTTTGAGTGGCCAAAGTTACGCCTCAAAATCAAAGTGACCGCGGTTTACCATTCGCTAATTAAGTTACTTTAAAATTTACTTTAGTCCTTCGCTGCGACATTCGATTATAGTCGAATATACGACATATTTCTAAACTGCGACATGCGACATGCGACTTTAGCCGAACACCAACATTAGGTAGGCCTACATAGATTTCTCGCTTAAAAATAACAATGAATAAATTATAAAAAATATTTTAAAAAAATGTTCACGCTATTTTGGCACAATTTAAAAATGTTATTCCGCAGAAAAATGGCAAACTATTTTTATTCTGTGTGACGTCTTTCTTATGTTTTATTTTCATTTAAAGAAACTAACAAAAATTATGTGAAAAACATTTTTGAAAAAGTTTGTATTTACAGAATACTGCTCATTACGTGCAGCAGAATATTACCGGTAAAAATTGGCGTTTTCTAAGCGGGAGTTTATCAAAAGTAATATTTGGAATTAAAATATTTTCTGACCAAGTTATAGTGTCCGTCTGTCTCCGAGTTGTATGCAGAGCTTCGCGTGATAGACATATGTTGGAAAACTTCTCAAAGTCGTGAATGTTGTCTGCTTATGAGAAGCATCAAACGATAGTTACACGTGTGCATACGTTTCAGACCGTCTAGTAGTATTTAAATACTGTTTTTTTTCGGCTGAAAAAGGATGTTTTTGATTTCCATTCTTGGCATGAAACAGTTTTTTCGGCTGAAAAAGGATGTTTTTGATTTCCATTCTTGGCATGAAACAGTTGATTCAAAATCTTATAAATTGTATAGGCGGGTACAACGCACTTCTTTATTTAATTATAACGCTACGTCATAAAGTTGCAGGGTCAACACTGAATGTTTCATAGAAGCAATTGATCGGCGAGAAGTCTGAACTTCAGTTCAATGATTTGCGCACAGAGGCTAAGCTGAGGCGTGAAATGGGTGTTGTGTCGTCCTCACCGCTTCCGTAATTCCAACCTCGCTCGCGCAAAACAGTCCACCCAGGCAGCCATTGCATCAGAGCAATAAACAACTAAAAATACAATACAAATTCGCTATGTTCAGGCTGCCCTGTATGTAAAAGAAAACACTTGGTGAACGGCTACTATCACAAAGATCTTTGAATTAGTGGTAAATCTTTGACAAGCCTTAATTTTTCTGTAGGTGTAACAAATGTGTATTGTTGTCTATATTCATTCCTGTAGCTAAATTATTATGTTGTTGAATTTACCGAACTTTACGAACAAAAAAGTGTATAGTTATAAATCTGTTTCTCTGGGACAAAAAAAAAATATCGAAAAATAACTTTTGTTGGAACGAAAATAATTGATTTGATGTTCACTGTTTCTTCCCTTGAGGTGTCTTGCTCGTACCAAACTCATATATACATGCATACATACACACACAAACACACACACACACACCTATGTATATACAATATATGTGTGTGTGTTAGTGTGTGTGTGTGCTCAAGGAAGAAGTTTTTTTTATTTGCCTGTTAAAGCGATAAAGACGAGAAGGATATAGAATGGAGGAAGGGAATTAAACAATTTTGAGGTAATACATTTCAAATGTGTTTAAAGCATTAATTTGTGGTGGCAGACGGTGGATATTAAACCATTCGTTGTGTAATGCTTAAAGTGATACGACGGCTAACTGAAAGAAAATAGTTACTAATTTTGTGCTGTCAGTAATTTTAATATGATTTTATTTCGATTTAATACTTTAATTGAATTTAGCAAGTCGTTTGACCTCATCGAGCAAGAGCCACGACTTGTAACAATACTGAGTTCATCCTCGGAGATAAAATAATTCAAACAGAGAAGTGTCATAATCATTAGTCTGTGGAGCAGCGCCGCTGAGACACGCAGTGTCTGCGGGAGACACACTATGTTACTGTGGTACAGGAGGGAAGGGTGCAGCCCACGACGACGTAGGTATGACGTGGTGCGGGAGGGGGGGATGGTAAACGCGCATAATCGCCGCGAGATTTATCGCTCCTGGCGGCCCACAAAACAGTGTGTTGCCACCTGCAGGGCGTAATTAGCGCTCGCGAGCGAGGGCCCCGCCCACTGGGACGCCTGTCCGCCAACCACGGCTGTGCTGCGCGCGTCCCTATGGCATGCGAGGTATGCATTTCCGCGGGAAGCCCCCACTTCATTTCAACACCCCCCTTCCTTGTGTGCATGGTCATAGACTGTGACAAATCGCACAAGTCTTCGCTGCAAACATAGGTATTTTACAAAATACTATGGGTTGTTGGGGATCTGAAAAGTTCGCAATGGATCTTAGACTTGTTTCATCCCTCCTAGAAGTCGCTGAGTTATTAAAAAAGTAACAACTAATACACATCAAACTATGTGATATTAATATCCTAGCGAACAGCCAATGAATAGATGATGTGTGATTGAATGATCGAGTGAGTGAGTGAGAGAGATTTTGGTCAGCGCTTAACATCGAGGTCTTTAGCGCACGTGAGGGGTGACATGAGGTGAGTATGGAGCAGCGCCGGAATGAAAGGGCAAGGGAAACGGGAGATCCCCGAGAAAACACGCCGAACAACGGCATCGTCCGGCACGATTCCCACACGCAAAAATCCAGGGACCGACCCCGCCGGGAATCAAACCCGGATCGCCTTGGTGGGAGACGAGTGGTCTGACCCCTCGGCCACCGCGACCCCTATGTGTGATCGAGTTTACACAGATATTCCTGTAATTGAACTCTAGATTTTTCTGACGTCTATGTGTCGTTACAGCCATTGAATATTTGTGACAAGGATTTTGCAACAACTTTTTCCGATGCCATATTTGCACATCTGCAGCTGTTCTTCATGGTTATTGGCAGCGTGTCATTATGCATAAGCGTCACTCATTTGACTGTACCAGTGATAATAATGTACATTTGTTACACAGGCAACTCGAAAACCAACTTAGTTATGACATTTATTTAGACATGCATAAACAAACATGCAAATAAATGAGCTATTATATGTTTATACATATTTAAATTAGTCTCTCATTTTTTTTTTGGCAAAATATGCACAGGAATAGGCAAGGTATTTGCGAGATACTTTTTAGGTAAAATAACTGTAGTGTAGAAATTTTGATTAAGTTTTACTGTGACAAGCCGCACAGACATGTATTTCGAGTTACGTTAAGTGGTAGGGACTCGGATGAGTTAGAAACATTGGTTATGTGTTTCAAAGTATTACCACTAGTAATGCTTGATTCGTAGACCACGGAAGAGTATGTATGTCTGCGTGTATAGAATTTATGTTATGTATATAGTATTTTTATTACTTAACATTACCTCCTTGTTGATGCTAATTTTTACGTAAGGCGGAAGGATACATATGGGAGCAAAAAATGCGAGCTATAACTGATATCGAACGTTAGACCTCACCAAAGCGTATGAGTAAGGACGTCGTTTGACATTTGTAGAAGCACATGCTGCAAAATTGCACCATTTACAAGACCCCTTTCTACAACGTCAAGTTTGTATATTTGAAACCTTTAACAAGGCAAACATTTGCAGTTCTGCAGGGGGTTCGTTTGACAATATATGTTTTATCATGACTTCCTTTGTAAAAAACTACTTTTTACGGTATAGTGACATGGCTTCAGCGGTACACCTGTCGGCACCGAAAATGTTTAAGCTCGGATTGCGGGTAGGGCTTAGATACTTTCCAAATTTGGCGGCAGGTTGAATGCCAATGCTCTGAGCACATTTTACGCTTTCAATGACCACACTATGGTATTCGTGTGTTTGATCGCTTTAGAAGAAATGAAGAGATTGTGGTCAGTACTTGACAACGACGTGTTGAACACTGGTATTGTACGGTATATTGTGAATGTGAAGCAGCGACGGAGTGTAAGAACGCGAAAATTGGGAGTACACCGATAAAACCCGCCCACCAACGTCAACGTCAGCCACGTTTCCCACATGCAAAACTCGAGAACGACCCCGTCGGCAGTCGAACCCGGATCACTTTGATGGGAGGCTGCCACTTGTAAGAGTCTGCAGAATTTGATTTAATGAGATAACGTCGGTATACTGAACTTTTGAAGCACAATTAGCGTCTCTTTTTAACCCCCGACCAAAAACAAAAAAAGGGGAATGTTATAAGTTCGACGGCTATATCTGTCTGTGCACATGTCTATGGTTTCGTAGCTCCCTAAAGTATAGACCTATTTCACTGCTATTTATATGACCACAAATACTTCAATACACTTTAAACGGTATAAAAATAAACATTATTTAAACTGTCTGAGATTAACAATAATTTTAGAAGTTTATAAACTTAAAAATCTATAAAAATAGCTCTAAAATTAAAACTTCAAAAATAGAACCTGACACATAAATAGATTCCCTAAAAATTAAAATAATAATAATAATGATGATAATAATAATAACAATAATTTCAAATTATTGTTGACACCCTTACGTGTGTCGGCGGACCGCTAAGTAAACATAATAGGTAGATAAAAACTAGCGTAGTTGAAGCAGAATCGAACAAAAAAATAACAAATGACATATTCATATAAATATTACATTTATATGTTATTTAACTGTCATATATGTACACACAATATACGTAAGTTTTGCTGCAGTTTCTTTTCCTGTCTCAAGTTTTTCAATTACCCTAATTTGTTGACTTGCGACCTCCGAAACATGTAAGGGTGTTAACATACGCACACTGCAACGAAACGAACTCAAAAGTTTACGTATGTGGATTCAACAAAATACATGTTTTTGGCAATATCCTCTTAAAAATGTCCTACTTGACCGCAAACAACCTCCTATATATGAAAGTCGTCAGCAGTGAACGATGTTTGCAGTGTAGCACGGGAGGCGGTCGAAATCAGCTGTGGCTATGCAACACACGAATTGTCCAGGCCAGGTGAGGCTATCAGACGCTATCACAGCTGTATCGACCGACGCTCGCCGCCAATTGGGTCGCTCGGCATAATGCCGGCCCGGGCGATATGCTATTGTGTGCCGAGCACAATCCTCTTCCACCCCACCTACCATCCCCAGCACACGCGACCCCCTGGTGCGGCACGCGAGCACCACGTCCAGGCTGTTGTGTCAACCCACCAGCTTGTGTCAACACCCGCCAGGCAACTTCCGTTTACACTATGTACCTATGTGTGTTATATATGCATCTGTGTATATCTATATATACATATACACATATAGCACACATATAGATGTATTTATTTATGTGTGTATGGGAATTATTTGAAATGTACTGCACCTATGCACACAAGTGTTAAGAAAGTAGGTCTGGTAAACTCTGGCAAACTTGTTTCCTATTCAGTGTCATCGTTGCCATACATTTCCAGTAAACAGTCAAATGTAAAGTGATGTCAGCAGACTCGTGCAGTAACAGTGTTGAACGTTTGCTCTGTTTATATGTCGAAGTATAGGTAAGTATACTTTACTGTGCGATGTAGTAAAATCTTCCCTTAATGCATCATATTCATGAAGTATTTTTAAGGTGTATTTAGCTGTTTTGCAGTGAAGCGAACACTTTTGTTTGTACCCATGGTTAAGTTTCCTCTTCTTACCAATTTGTGCCTTTCCTAATTCACTTACTTTTTGATACAAAGACATAATTGTTAGTACAAATAAACTTTGTTTATAAACTAGAATATGCTCAATATTTCTGCGGGCACAATACAAAATGTATGTATTTATTTTCATTTATGAGACAGCGGTCTTTGAAAATGCTTACTTTACCGTGAACCTCCTCTATCCGCCACTCTCTCGCTCGGTCTCTCTCCCTCCTTCCCTCCGCCTAAGTGTAATTACACGAAGTTTCCAGGTGCCATGTAACGTTGTTATAAAATGTAATAGTAAGATATTAAGCACGATGTCGCGACGCATGTATATCATACTGTAGAAGTGTAGAGGTGTTGTCAGCATTCAACAACCAAGTCTTGAGACCTGGTCAAGATAACAAGAGGTGGCAATGGAGCAATGCTGGAATCAAAAAGCGGGATTAAAATGAACTTACTCCCGAAAAAAAAAACACCGGTCTACAGTAACGTCCGTCACTTTTCCCAGTAGCAAAAAACTGCACCCGACTGGGAACCACTTTGGTGGGATGAGAATGGTCAGGCCGGCGCACTACATGGTATACAATTCTTAGCGCCATAGTTTGTAAAATGTGCACAAGTCTTATGCATTTATATATTACTAGAGACCCCTGTTTTTCACGAAGTTGATTTTGCCAAAGTCAGTTTAAGTGTCATACATGCACATCTGCAATTCTGCTTCATGGTTATTGGCAGCGCGTCTGTGTGAAGAGCCGTATCTCATTTGACTGAGGCAATTACAGTAACGTTCCTGCATCACAACACGCCTGTGATTTGCAGGTAGAAACCTACAACTCGTGAGAGTTAATAAAAGTCAAATCACTGACCGTGAAGCAGAACTGCAGGTGTGCACGTAAAGTATTGAAAGAAAACGGGGCGAAACTCTTCGCGAAAATCAGCAGTATACCTACGTAGGCTACATATTACTATATATTACGTGTGGCTTCATTCGCGTGGTTTTCAATTTAATGTCTCTCTAAGTCGTTTAAACGTTCAATCATTTCAAATAAATCGTTAACATAATATAATCTCAATATATTTTTAAAAACTAATTTTTTTCTAAAAAAATTACTTTTACACTGTTCGTATTTATATTGTGACAAACACATTAAAAGCTATAAGCTATTCAAAAGTTTGTAGTTAAAAAAAAAAAAAATTGAGAAACAATTTTTTTTTTGCAATTTTTAAATGCTGTAAAAAGCTGTTAAGAATCACCAATGACCATATCAGAAACAAACTGAACTTAATTTTGTTGATACCCTATTCTGACCCTCTGCGCCGTTTTGTCGTATTTTTATATATTTTCGTTTGCCAGATCCCTTCACGGGCGTACGCTCAACTCATCAAAATTTCATCACAACCGGATGAATGCTATACGAAAAATAGCGTGGTCGAAACAAACCATTCGAACCAGAAATATGCAAGTGAAAACGTTGTTTAATAATATATTCAATGTGATTGGTACGCGTAGTGATGGCAGCGCCCTCCTACACAGCGGACCAGCAGTAAATATTTGTGGGCACACCAGCTGAGTTCAGTATACGGACATCTATCGTCATCATGCTGCGATAAAGTACAACAGTCAATGAAACGCTAATTTTTATACGGCCGTTCAGCCTTTTTGAAACGATGAGTCTACTGTATAATTCTGGTCAGGCTCGAAAGTCGCAATAACAACGAAAGCGCTGTCTAATGAATAATGGCTCAACCAATTTTACCTAAGAATTATTCGTAAACTTAATTTGTACTCAATAATCAAACGCCTTTAACAGAATTTGTATGTTGTTACTTCGTTGACCAAAAATTATTGTTCAGTTCAAAGAATAAAATATTTGTTTGGCAATAACAAAAATTTTCGTTCTAAATAATATGCATATGTATAGTCTGTGCAATATGTAGATATAAGGTAACTCGGTGAAAGATGCCAGCTGGAGGAAAGATGCCAATCATACAGGGTTTTTTACGTTTAGTTAATTATTATTTAAACTAGCTTTAAAAACACTTATAGCTAGGACCCGGAAAATGTCGCGGATTCAATGGTCTGCGTGCTAGAATCTATTGTCCTATGCATACTCGAGCCCCGTCTATTCGTTCATTGTCTGTTGTTCCACTGAGTAGCAGATAGTGGACAAATAGTCGGGACTTGGGTATGCATAGGACAGTGCATTCTGACATGTAGGTAATTGAATCCGCGAAATTTTCCGGCCTCTACATAGTTCCTAACTAACACAAATGTCAAACGAAAATTGTACTCGAATACTTTTTACACAATAAATTCAAACATTATGGCTTTAAATTTCCTTAGATGTTGCATCTTCCTCCGATGTACCTTATGTATGTACCGGGTGCACTACCTAAGCCTGCGGGTTGAGAAGCGATGCTACCCCGTCGTTGTACATAGTCCGTAACTTAGAACACCGGTTTATCACATGAATAGTTGTCTGTTCGCTGAACGTCAGTGTTACGTGCTAATGCTCAAAGTTTTGTAGGAATTGGAAGTTTTTGCGAAAAGATATTTGCACCACTATGTTTCAATACCTTACGTACACATGTAAAGTTCTACCTCATGGTTATTAGTAGCGTGTCTATGTGCAGAGGCGTATTTCTATGTGCAGAGGCGTATTTCATGTAACTGTGCCAATCAGAGCAAGGTTAACTGCGACACTACACGTCTGTGGTTGGCGGATAGAATCCCAAGACGATAAAAGTTTAAACATCCAATCACTGACCACGAAGCAGAGCTGCAGGTGTGCACGAAAGACACTGAAACAAAGTGACGCAAAAAGCTTTTCTTCGTAAAGTTACTGGCGGTCATTACAAAATTGTAAGGTAGTTAAACAAAATCAAACTATTAAAATTACTAACTCTACATAAATAGTCCTGTCACCAGTACACGTTATATAAATTTATGTCGTGTAAATCTCTTGTCCGTATTTTTAAGTAAGCTCCCATTTGACTGTTCCAATATTCTATTCGTAAGGCCCGTTAGTTTCCGCGAAAATAATTTTGCAGCACTTTGTTTCAGTGCCTTACGTGCGCACCTGCATCTCTGCTATGTGGTCAGTGATTGGATGCCGTAACACCCAGCGTGTGGAGGTTAAACCCGCAAATCACAGACGTGATGTGTCACAGTTATCCGTGTACTGATTGGCACAGAATAACAACTATGCACGCACAAAAACACTCTGCCAGTAATCACGAAGTTGAGATGCAGGTGTACACGTAAGAAACGGAAACAAAGTGGGGCAAAAATATTTATTTTCGCGAAAACTACCGGGCCCTAGATATTCGATTCCAAACAAGTACACAGTGTCGCATAATCGTCATACAAATACACAAGGCGCAGGATGGTGCACTGTATTGGAGAATACGCTGGCGTGTCTGCTTGCTAGGCTCTATCGTACTGTATATAACACTGAAGGTTTTGTATTGGTACTGACTATTGAAACACTGTTTCCCTCTTTAACACGCCAAATTAGACTGTACAGTTTTAACACAAAAGTGTGTGATTTGTCGCAAAACTTTTCACTCGCGTCACAAACTATATCATCCAATAATATTAGTATGATACTAAAATGCATTGGCGACAATAATAACTTTAAATATTTTCGCTATTTTCCAGTGTCTCGATCCATTATCTGTACTCATAACGCAGATACTAGGCTCACCCAAAATCGTTGTTACGCGTCGACGGCGTTGTTCGAGTGTAATGTTTGTGTTATAGGCTGTTGTGTGACAAGGTTGCATAACTTCTCAATCCGCGGGCTTAGTAGAACTACTCGATAATAAACAGTGTGTGTTAATTCCGAGTGGGTTAGTGATTTATGAAAAAGTAAGTTGAAAAATCGCAACATGAATGAAAATTGTAACATTAAAATTAGTGGGGTTAATGCTACCATGAAATTAACTTGAAAATGTAATTAGTTCCAGAAATCATAAACTAATTGGTTTTTCATTGTTTTGACACTACTCAGTGTGCAATTTTTTTTATTTACAACACTTTACTTTACATTTCATAGTCGATTTTCAGGGTGGTTTTACTCTCAGTTTAATTCACTTTACGAAAAAAATAGTTTGCTTTTCATAAGATATCAGCACGCAAAAATAACACACTCCATCCTGACTCAACTTGTATATGTAAAACTAGCCGGCCGGCTGCGGTGTTGTCTGCGTGAAATTATGTAATGTAAACAGTAACTCTGCATAAAATATGTGATAAGCGTACTCAATAACAGTGAACCATAATTAACTGTCATAGCTCAGTGTAAAGAGCTCGCGCAATATGCTCGTATGTCGTCTCGTCATAGTAATTCCCATCGGAAAGTCTTGCACGAGATATGAACCCATAACCCCTTCCACACCACAAACTTTATACAAAACCTGAGTGAATGTTAAAGGCATGCCGTGATAATTCTTTCGTATGTACAGGCTACAGTCCAAAGAGGATTTATTTATGAGTAGGTTGGCAAAACGAAGCTACTGTTTAATTATTTCTTCGTAATCATTCTCTTTTTTTCGGGAGACTGTAGCATTTTACTGCTTTTCACCTACTTAATTTTCGAATTTCATAAAAACCTGTATTTGATTAGTAGATATTTACATAAGCTTCATTCTTATCAAAAATCATCTCGATATCTCAACGGGTGTAAGCAGTACAGATGATTATTTGAAATCACATTTTATTTTTTTAAACAACTTTCAAGAACGAATTTCGAAAATTCCTGATTTTTTTTTATATTTACGTAACATTTATTTTAAAGCAAAAACCATTTCAATAATTCCACTGGTGTAGGAGATAAGTGGGATTAATTAAAAAAATGTTATATTTTTTAAGAGCTTTCAAGGACGAATTTCGAAAAATTGAAGAAATATTTTTTTATATATTTACTTAAGTATCATTTTAAAGGAAAAATCATCTCACTAACTGAAATGGTTTAGGAGAAATGACGCATTAATGAAAAACACATTTTACGGCTTTTCACCCCCTTAATTTTCGAATTTCGCAAAATCGAAAAATTTGCGAATATGCATTTCTGTGGGAAATATTATGAAATTAAAAAATTTATGATAGCATTCCCCGTTAATGAGATATTAAGGATTCTTTTAAAATACATTTCACCCCTTTTCACCGCCTTAATTATCGAATTTCGAAAAATCATTTCTTAATGGGTGCCTACGGGGCAAGTGGAAGCTTCCCTCAAAATTTCATGGTTCTAGGTCCAGCGGTTTGGGCTGTGCGTTGATGAGTGAGTGAGTGTGTGTGTGTATCAGGACACTTCATTTTATATATATGGATAATGAAGTACTGCCGAGTATCGAACCTGGTACGTTAGTGATTAAAGATCGCACATTCGCATTCATTGCCAATATTAGCGTTAATCTTTGGATATGTCTTATTAAATGTATTCCGTTCACTCAGGTTTACATTTAAACATTTTACGTCTTTATTTTCAGTTTACTGAAGTTATTGTATGGTCGCGATTGGTTTATCTAAACGGACCGTAATAAAATACACCTACAAATATTTTTCTACTTTAAAAAAAGGCATAGGAATTATAAAATACATCCCGAGGTGTTTTGGCACCTTTTGTGTCAATACCTTACGTGCAGACAGCTATGCTTCACGGTCAGTGATTGGATGTTTTAACTTTCAGTTCCTCGACGTGTAGCGCCGCAGTAACTTTGATCTGATTGGTCACAGTCAAATGAGCGAGTTCTGTACTCAAATATACGCTGCCAATAACCACGAAGCAGAGCTGCATAAGTGCACGTATGGCGTTGGAGTTAGAGATGTTTGGTCAGAGCTTAACATCGAGGTCTTCAGCGCTTGTGAGGGGTTACGTGAGGTCAATATGGAGCAGCACCGGAATGTAAGGGCGCACGGGAAAAAAATATTTAGTGGCAGCTACAAAATATTTTGTGGGTATTTACCTAGCAAAATTTAATTTGTGGCCACCACAAGAACATTTTGTTGACACCACTAAAACATTGTGGTCACCACAAAATTATTTGTGGTTACTACAATATAATTTTGTGGTGGTCCCAAAACTTTAGTGGTGTCAACACAATGTTTTAGTAACGGCCGCAAAATAAATTTTGCTACGGGGAAGACTTCGTACAAAATATTTCTTTCATTGCGGGGGTAACGGGAGATTCCCGAGAAAACCCACCGACCAACGGCACTGACCGGCACGATTTCCACATTCGAAAATTTGGGGACCGACCCCGCCGGGAATCGAACCCGGATCGCCTTGGTGGTTTGACCATTCGGTCACCGCGACCCCTGTAGGGCAGTGGAACAAACTGGTGCAAAAATCTTTTCGTAAAAACTTCCTGTTGCTGTGTCTTTATTCGGACATGTCTCACATTCGACTGCACCAATCAAAACAAGGTAATTGTGACACCAAACGTCTGCGATATGTAAGTACCACCGCTAGCCAAGTGAGAGTTAAAAAATCCAATCAATGACCATGAAGCACTGCTGCAGTTGTGCATGTAAGGCATTCAAACCAATTCGTGGAAAAATCGTTTCGCCATAAAATCGTGGCTCTAGTGATTGCAACCTGTGGCGTGCGCGAATACTACAGTTTGATTGGACCAACAAAACGTTCAGTTGTGTACATCCCGAATAATTATTACATTTTCGTGACCGAATATTTTGTCAGACGTAACTACTTTGTCCACTAAGCGACATATTTTTTCGGTCAACAATCAAGTGGTGTATTATTTGTAATTCTTTCGAGGCGACACAATATTTTGTCAACTTAAGCACCAAATTTATTCGACAGTATTTAGAAATATATATTTTTAGTTCAGACATTGGCAAGCTGTATGTCGCCTAGCAAACGAAAAAGAAACAGAGACGTGAAGAGTAGCCAGGCGATAAAATATCTCCGCAAATAAGGAGACCCCACAGGAAAGAAAACGTCAAAAATTGATTTCTCTATTCTAAATAAAAAATGTATATTAAACGGGGCTAAAGTCTCTTGTTAAGAAAACAACAGCTGCCATAATATAATAATATATCTGGTTTATTTAACCGTTCCATGCTTGATTCACTATTTACATACATCACACTATCAAATCAATACAGACACAAGTCATAAGAAACTTTTTAAAGGAGATCAATGTAAAATTTGGATTCATTTTCTTAAATTCAACGTGGAATGATTTTTTAAATCATTCAGGGATGCCTAAATTAAAAAAAAATTACCAGTGTCAGTTTTAAACTAATTGTCATATTGTTGCACAGCAGGGGAAATTTGAACCTTTGGGTATAGTTACGTCATTATTATTAACCTATAAATTATAGAGGAAGAGTTATTGTACTATTGTATTTAAAAGGGTGAAGAATCCTTTCTTTTCTCTTATGATCATAGCTCATTTTTTTTAGAAATTGCAGGTTTATGGCAGTATTACTTTGACAGTGTGATGTATATGGTTGGCAGTAACGCAAACCCTTGCCTGTGTGATAAGAGAAGAGACACAATATGTAAGTGTTTTACTACACGCACAAGGTAGACGTTTTGTAATCAAACCATGTACTTAAAACTGGGACGCAACATTTGTATATTTCCATGTCCGTGATTACAACCTCACAATCGCAGATGTTTCTCATCACAGCAGATACGTCCACCAACACCGCATGATTTAAAACTTCAAACATTTGAAGTCGACAAAAAGCAGAAGACGGTCTGAATACATACATTGTTCCGTTGAAACCCTTTTTCTCTATTCGTCCCCTCCCTCCCTGCTGCCAGTAAATTATAATCATGCCTAAGAAAGATACGTTCTTTTACTAGCTAACATGGGCATGGCCAGTCCGGATTCTGCTGGGAATCTGTCTACCATCTGACTGATTAAACTGACGTGGCCAATACAAGTACAGCGTTAGCTGATTTGCAATCCGCAAGTTGATAATACAGTCCGTTTATCACCTCGTCAAACAATAGTTTGAGGGATGCTCGTTAGTGGGCCCACTGGCTGATATCTAGCGGTAAGATTTTGCACTAGTGAAGATAGCATAAAAATGGTTTCGCTGTTCGAGATAAATAATAATAATGATGATAGTAATAATAATAATAATAATAATAAAACGGTGACAAGTTGGATTCGGGTTCAATCCTTGACTCTGGCGATTCTGATTTTGTTTTTCCATGGTGTTCCAAAATCGCTACAGACGACTCCTCTCCCAGCTGCTGTCATTGTACCAGGTTGTGTCACCGCCTATAATGACCTCGCTGTCGACGATATGTAAAGCCCACTTACCTCACAATATAACATTTCTGTCAACAATTTACAATTGTTTGATGACATTTCAAAATTATATCTAAGTGTATACAAAAATAAAAAGTAAAAATAAACTAGCGAAATACTACAAAAAATTGAAAATAACCTGATTACTTATGTCGATATTTA
>PNEQ01019031.1:0-20920 GCA_003012365.1 Medauroidea extradentata
AATAAGGTTACTGTAACACCACACGTCTGTGATTTGCGTGTAAAACCCCACGACACACGAATGTCAAAACATCCAATCTCTGACCGTGAAGCAAGTCTGCAGACGTGCACACAAGTCACTGACACAAAGTGAGGCAAATTTCTTTTCGCGAAAAGTTCATGTCTCTAGTTATAAGCCAATAGATAATCGATTGTGGCCATTGGGTGTATAGGACTGACAAGTCTAGGCTGCTGCCAGATGAATCCGCGAAATTGACGTACCTCTACGTGTATATCATCGCTTGTATCTGAATTTTTTTTTTTTTGCAATATACAAAACTGATTTTTAGATTTTTGCCCTTGGAATAGCACATATTTTGCTGTCTAAACAAGCAAAAATGAAAACGGTACATTATATAAAAAAAAAGCACTTTGGCAAAATTGTGTATCGTATGACTGTACTCATTCTCAATTTTTTTTTTTTTTTTTTTTTTTAAGAATTCGGTTAAAAATATTAAAGTTATTTGCAATTGTTTGAAATAAATGAAAGATCATGGCCTTAAGGGCGCCGTCTACCCGCGCGCGAGAGGCTCAAAAGCGACGGAGCAGTAAGGTCGACCTTGAAGCGCGCATCAAATGCCGCGTCGCCTCAACGAGCCAAGCGCTGAACTAGCGTGCAAGGTTCCCGCTGAACCGTTTTTACTATGGGACTTTCAGCGACAACACTATCATTTTATCTTACGCGACGAAAGGGAAAGAGTCGCTCTACAGATCTATACTATGCAGAATATCGTGAAAATGATTACTCTTACATAAAAATCAGCGTCAAAAGTCCCGATTCGGTCACTTTCACACTCAAAAGAATACTTGTTAGGAACGATAACAGTTAATGGCAAAATTATAGACCTGTACTAAGATCCTTAAATGCTTTTCGTAGCCTAACCGCGTGACGACATGTTGAATGGTTTTCGAATGAAATCAGGATTGTTAAAGGTCTGCGCGCCTCTTCACGATTCTCTGAAACCATTGCTTGAATGTTCATAACTATGTATTCTTACTTGATCCATTATCTCATCCGCGAATTCGATACGGTTGTAGTGCTTAATATTTACGTGGCAATACCATCAAGATTATTAATGCATTAAACACCAAATGACCGAAGACATGTTATTACAATACGCCTGATAAAATACTACAAGTCCAAAGAATATCCATACCGACAGATAAATTCGCTTCAGTACTGTTCACAAAATGTAATACGAATTCAAAATTATAAAATGATATTCTAAAAACATCTCCGTTGTTAATTTATTACTTACTATCAGTTTTTTTGTGATATTAAAATTCTCATAACACTGAAACCGCTATTTGAATGTTCAGGCACAATGCATTGCTGAATGTTTAATTTTATCATCCGCGTATTCGATACAGATATAGCAATCTGATTGAAATGATAACTCGTTTCATAGTAGTGTGGATCAGTCCTATTATATCTATATTGCTCGCATACATTTATCAGCCAATGTTTGAACACATTTTACTATAATACGAGTGATAAAAGGTTATACGTGAAGAATATCCATAATCTATACACCGGGATATTTACTTACAAAATTACTACCTATAGAATAATTTGTTACTAAAGAATAACACAAATTCCGATTTAAGTTTTATTGGCTATACTGTAGATGGACGCTTTTTCATTGTAGTGTGTAGTTCACTATTAAATTTAATTCCTTCCTACGAAAAGAAATATGGATTCAGAAAATTGGCCCCACACACCTCAATATGATAAAATATCTTCATACTTAATTCACACATTTAAACACCTGCCTCCCTCTCTTTTATTTTATACTGAAATTTTGAATATTTTAAGTTCTGCAACAAATACAGCATTATAATATTAGACCTATTTGTTTATTATTTGTGCAAGTCGCGCCAGTCCAATAATAATTCTGCCATTGTAAAATTTACACAGCTAGATGTAATTTAACTTCAAGGGAACGAACAGTCTCTTAACACATTGTTGTCGATATAATTACCTACCTGAAAAACATAACCTAATATCACGTCAACAGCTCAATCACGATGTCTGTATTATAGCGCAAGATAAATATAATGTGTTGTGTAATCGCAAATTTAACATTTTTCTTCTCAGACATTAAAACAAGCGAAAACAATCGAATTCCATGTGGCGACTGATGCCGAGTCTACCACAATTTTAATCATCATTATTTTATTTTTTATTTGTACCAGACTTTTTTTCTTATTTTAGACACAAAATGTGACTAAATTTCGTTCTTATTAAATTTTTTATCTCCCATAGTTTTCGCGTAATGGTTTGTTAAAGTCATATTTTGCATGTTTCCGTTTTAACGACTACACTAAAACCAACTGATATAACAAACTCAAAATAGTCACAGTGGATAAAGACATTACAGGCTACAATGTCATGCTCATAAAATTATAGAATAAAAATTATTTGTATTAAAAAAATATTGAATATTTTATATTTTTAGTTTCAGCATTTTTTTAATTCAAATAATTTTTATTCTTTAATTTTATGAGCATGACATTGTAGCCTGCAATGTCTTTATCCGCTGTGATTTTTTTTAGTTTGGTATATCAGTTGGTTTTAGTGTAGTCGTTAAAAAGAGAAACAAGCAAAATATGACTTTAACAAGCTATTACGCGAAAACTATGAGAGATAAAAAAATTTCATAAGAGCCAAATTTAGTCACATTTTGTGTCTAAAATATAAAAAAAATATCTGGTACAAATAAAAAATTTAAAAATGGTGATGAAAATTGTTGTAGACAGCGTCCTTGAGGTAGCCGCCTTGGTGGACGCTTTTTGCGCGCTCGAGGCCTTTAAATGCGGAAGCTTAGTGACAGAGACAGCACGCACATCACGCTTCCCCTTAGCCTCTAGGCACAAGTCACTTAACTGGCGTGCCGTCTTCTCGCCGACGTGTTTGTATCCCACACAGCATGGTACACACAGAGCCCTTGTGAATCACATTCATGTGTGTTGCGGGACACCACCACACGGACATCAGGTAAATTGCATTCTTTTGTTAGCTATGGGTGTAACTAAATTTCAATTATCAAATTTGAAGTGTGTTTATGGCTTGGTTGTGATTTAGGTTAGTACACTCCGTTGTACACTATGGGCAGGGACGTGAACAATTAACGTTTTCCTTTTCTTTCAGGCACAAGCTAAAATTCCACCAACTGTTAGTCCTTGTCACTTTCATAATTGGCCTCTGACATATTTGACGCCTCGTGTAAGTCGCTGAGCCAATAATAAACACTGAACTAAACACAGGCCCATATCACTGGGTCAGCGAGCAGCCAATGAACAGATAATGTTTGTTTGAGTGCACATATATCCTTGGAGGGTAGTCTACAGGTCTGTGAACCCGCGGATTTTTACCGTCTCTAACTATGAGTCTGAAGTTCGGTGTTGGGACTCGAATCGTCTGTAGACGCATTTGACTTGCAGTTATAAACTTGCTTATTTAGGCTTACAACAAGCCTTGCATTTGAATTGCAGTAATAAACTTCCCTAGGCAAGCTTACTGAAAGCCTTGTTTTTGATTTGTAGTTTCAAACTTGTTTTGACAAACTTAAAATAAACTTATGATTAGGGACCCCTGTTTTTCGCGAAAAGAATTCTGCCCCAATTTGTTTCAGTGTCTTATGCGCACAACTGCAGTTCTGCTTTGTGGTCAGTGATTGGGTATTTTAACTGTCACGAGCCTTGGGATTCTACCGGCAAATCACAGACGTGTGGTGTTGCAGGAACGTTATTGTAATTGGCTCAGTCAAATGAGATACGGCTCTTCACATAGACACGCTGCCAATAACCATGAAGCAAAAATGCAGTTGTGCATGTTAAGCACTGAAAGGAAGTGGAGCAAAATTAATTTCGCGAAAAACAGGGGTCCCTACTTATGATAAACCTATTGAGAACAGGCTTTCTTTGAATGCGTGCTGAAAGGTTATTGCTGACTGACTATATAACACGCAGGCTTCCTGCAAACACTTTTTAAGCTTGCGTACTTGCAATGTAGACATAATGAACTGGAAGGAATTGGTTCGAAATTCATCCCACCAAAAATCAGTGACTCTACTAATTTGACAGCCCGATACTCTGTTCATCAAGACTTCTGATCACTAACTGACCTCCTGACCACCGCACCGCCTCTGAGTTCTTATTTGCCGCCCGAGGCCTGGATGTCACGTGACTAGGAACAGTAGTTCCGGTGACTGGAAGCATCGTAAACCTAGTTGTAATTCATAGAACCGATGGCGGGGCACGTCTGTTACATCTGGGCTCCGGACATGTATTTAAGACTTGAGGTGAGTTGTTGCCATGAATAAAGAGTTGGTATATCGGCGCGCAGTATAGCTCTCACGAGGCCTCATGACCACGTACTGGATAGTCATATAGACGTCAAATGACGTGGCGACTCATTTGATACGGGCAAACTTCGCCATTTCTTGTCTGCCCGAGGCTGTTGATAGATACCAGCGCCTATCTGGTTAGTTCCTATGTATTACAACAGATTTTCTATTGGTCTGGATTTTTTACATTAAACCTGTTACTTTATTTTGGAACAGAAGTTGTTACTTTGAAATGTTTGTACTAGATCAAATATTATTAGAATTTAAGTGATTAATTTTCCTTTGTTTTGTCTTATTTGATGTAAAATTGATTTTTTTGTTAAAGTAATTAATTGTCTAAAAATGTACACAGTTGCATTTGTAAACGCAAAATTTCATCAGTTTGCCAATGTTGATATGTTTAATTTATTAATAACTTTATAATGTATAATTACCATGGTTAAATGTAAGAAAAGGCGTACGCCTTAATTTCGCATTTGAAAAACTTAAGACGTAAATAAAATAGTAAAATAAAATAAACTAGCAGGGCAGCAGCCTTACTCTGATTGGCGGTACGCGTTTCCATCGTGTTGTTGGCCTGCGAAGCCATTTTGCTGACGTATGCGACTGATTTTGCAGTCTTACCAGCTATTTCACTTCTGTATTCTTAAATATTACGTGTTCTGGCCTCGGTTATGTAAGAAGAACTTCGGACACTGAAGTTTAAATGTTGACTGATATACGCCCTGAAATAAGCGTTGGCACCACTGCTACAATTTTGCTGTTTTAAAATTTCGGTTTAGTTGGATTACGAGTAGTAAGTTTGTGTTCTAGCCGGTAGAGGCAGTAGTAGTATGATTGTATAGGCTGTTCAGGATCAACTGAGCAGTGTTTACAATTTTCTGTGAGCCGTTATGCCACCACCTGAACTATTTTAAATACGGAAACTTCCATGAAAAGTAAAACTATTTTAAACATTTCACAATTCCTAAAAATGTTACTTCTATAGTCCTAACAAATACATTTTTCATTATTACAATTGTTGGAAAGTGCTCACTTTAATGTGAACAACGTATAGGCCTAACAGTCGCGACAATACTAGCGCTTTTCAATACAAGGACTGGTAGTTTTCTTGATACAATTTTTACACCACTTCGATTTTGTTTGATCCCTGTCACGTTAGTTTTACGGTTTTTATTGTAAATCAGGGAATAGACACATTGCTTTACTTTTTTCACGCTGACAAGGACTGACTTTTTGGAATCCATATGGCATTGCTTCTGTTAAATCTGTGGCCTCTATAGTCGCTCCCGTAAATAAAGCAATTTTTCCTTTTCAACTGTTTCCCTTTGCAAAATAATGAATATATTATTGTTCCAGCAATTACAGAAAATCGATTAAGTTTGTATCTATGCCCTGTCGTGACAAAAATTTTGATACGTCGACTGAAACAGAAGTTATCGAGAAGAAACAGATAAATCCAAGGTGGTAGGGAGTCTTCGACGGTGTCGAATTTCCACCTTCGACGCGTGGGAACAGCGTAGCGATAAGAGCCAGTGTCCCACACTTGACGAGAAGCATGAGGTTTTCCTTGTAGTCATTTTCCTACGGGACTTCAAGAAGTGACACCATTTTATTTTTGAATAGTATGAAGTAAAAACCAACGCATGCCTGTCGCTTTGCACCTTACGAATCCAGGTAATATTTTCGGAGTTACAGCAGAAAAATAATTTAGCCATTTTGAGAGGCACGGAAATCATGTTTCTAACGACCGTGCTGAATTTTTGAAAACATAGAATCGTAGTTTCAAGTGTGTGTTATTTTCGTAGATAAACGTAATATGAATAAGTTAAGCGGTTTGGCGTAATAAAGCATAACGCCTGACACGCTGCAACGCCGTCCATGCGCCAGTCGAGGACTCCTCTTAGAAACACATCTGCAGCTGTTGCTTCGTGATTATTGACGGCGTATCTTTGTGTAGAATCGTCACTTGTTTAACTGAGCCAATCAGAGCAATGTTACTGCGACATCACACGTCTGTGACACAGACTAGACAGTAATACAGACGTGAAATGACGTGGCGGCTCATTTGATGCGGACGAACTTAGCCGTTTATTGGCTTCCCGAGGCTGTTGATTCTAGTCCCGTGTGTGTTTGGCACCCGCATAAACATTAAAAAAAAATATATTTTTTTTATTGTGTTTTTTTAATTTTCTTGAATTTCTAGCAACTATTTCTCAATACAAAAATATTTCATGTTTTGCTTTTTATGTAGGAGTCGTTGTAGCCTACAACATCCTTATTCACTGTAAATTTTTCAGTTTGATATGTCAGTTGGTTTTAGTGGCGTAAAACCGTAAATTGCAAATTTCGGGGTTTACGAGCCACTACGCAAAAACTACTAGAGGTTGAAAATTTCATACGAGCAAAATTTAGTCACAATGTATGTCTTGAACAAGAAAAATATATCTGGTACAAATATAAAAATAAAAATATAATGGTGGTGAAAATTTATGTGGACCGCGCCCGTATTTCGCTGGCCTTGGTATTTGTCTGGCTTTGACAATTATGTCAAACACAGTAAACCAGTGTAACGTTTAATGTATTTTAGCAATTAAAAATAACAAATGTGCTTTTTTTATTTCTGCCACAGTCACTGCAAAACACAATTTAAAAAAATAAACATTTGCTTTGCCAGACATAAACATACAGGCCTAGTCTAGTATTATGTTCTGAGGATAAGAGAGACACAGCCAAGGGAAACTATTTTTATAGGCTGTACACGATACAATGAGCATTGCGTAAAGTATTCTATTGAGCAATTTTGCAGCCATATATGATATTTTTAATATAACTTTCATGTAACTATAAACCAGTGTAAAAGTTTCAACACTCTCAAAAAATAACATTTATTAGCCCAATAAAACATATTTTTAATTAATTATAAGTTCTGCTGAGAGTTCAGTTTAAAGTGAACAGCCTATACACAAGTAAAACGTCGGTATTATGAGAATTCAACTTTAAAGTTCATGACAGAAAATAATCTGACTCAGTTTATGTCAAGAAGAAATAAGTCTTACAAATTTATACACGTAAATGTTATTCAAACTGAATTCTCGATAAAGAAAATGTGTTCAGTGCAACGTGCAAAAAATTTTTAACCGGTTTTGCCGGAAGTTGTGTCAACGAAACCTGTCGAGCTCTCTTTTTCTTGTCGTGTAAACACTGAACGAGATGAGGTCGGTACCGAACCCCTTGGGGGAACTACGGGAAGAGAGTGGAAGCAACATATCCCGAACAATGTTTTAAGAAACTGGAGCAGGATGAAATATATGCAAACTTCTAGCTATTTGCATTTACCTTCGCCTCCAGACGCATGCATGCTCGAGTTTGAGGAAACATTTTTATTTTAGCGTTACTGCTAAATAGGTCAAGACGGCAGAAATAAAGAAAAAAATTTCACGGTGAGCTAAGGCTATCCGTTTTTTTTTTCTGTTTAACTACACCGTCCGTACAGAAAAAAATTGTACTTTTACAAAATGAAATTTGGAAACTAGTTTCCAAAAAAAAGACTTTTTTGTAAGTTTACAGAAATACTGTACACTTTACAGGAAATGCTTGGAAGAATACAAATATGACTGTGTATTTACAAACACTTTCGTACATTTGCAAATATTGTTTGTATAACTACAACTAAATTCTTGTACATTTGACAACAAATGTTTGAAGTTACACAAATTTTTTTGCCAACCAGTTTACCGGATTTTTCTTTTTAGTAAACGTATAAAATATTTAGTAAAATGTGACAGGCCTTCAAAGGTTATTTTGTTTCTCATCGAACGTTATGCTCATAAAAATGTATCTCTCCCTAGTGCCCTCAGATTTTTGGAAAATGTATGCCACTTTAAAGAGCTGCAACATTCTTGTTGTAGTACTTAGACTGACAGATGTTTTCAAATTTCTTTTCGTAAAAGTACAAATATTTTTTTTAATGTGCAGCCGGTGTATTTAAACATAAAATAAATGTATAGCCTTAGCTGTGCTTCACGGTTATTAGGTTGCTCTTTGTTCAGACGCGTCTCTCATTTCACTGAACCAATCAGAATAAGGATATTGTTACTTCATACTGCTGTGATTTGCCAGTAGAACATCAAGACAGGAGAGCGTTATAACGTCCAATCGCTGACTACGAAGAACAGCTGCTCATGTTCACATAACTTATTGAAACGTGGCCGCCTCTGGCTGCCCTTGTCATTGTAGACGTGTACACGCTACTAAAGCTGCATCTAGACACGTTGCAGAGACTAGGGCAGTCAAGAAGTGACAGGCAGCAAGCCGCCGATGCAGTGTTGCCACACTCAAGACTCCGGCCTTCTACTAAAGACGACCATGATTGAAACCAAATGGTGCAGAAATCGTTTCACCATAACAATCGTGGCTCTAGTGATCGTTAGGGACCCTGTTTTTCACGAAAATAATTTTGCCTCACTTCGTTTCAGTGCCTTACATGCACAACTGCATTTTTGCTTCATGATTATTGGCAGTGTGTCTATGTGAAGAGCCGTATCTCATTTGACTGAACCAATTACAATAACGTTCCTGCAACCCCACACGTCTGTGAATTGCCGGTAGAATCCCAAGGCTCGTGAGAGTTAAAATATCCAATCATTGACCATGAAGCAGAATTGCTGTTGTGCGCATAAGACACTGAAACAAAGTGGGGCAAAATTCTTTTCGTGAAAAACAGGGGTTCGTAGTGATCGTTTATAATCTGAGTATTTCACCTATATTTGTGATATAGGCCTAAACGTAGTCCCAAAGACTATTTATCCTAACGGCACCATCTTTTCAACCGAATATCACAACCACCTGCGTACTTCACATGTTTTCCTACATCGTTCATGATGATGTTACAAGTTATATTGTCCTCGCGAATCCCTAGTCGTCCAAATGGAGGTTCACCCCCCCCCCTTCGAAAATGCTCTTAAATTCAACCGGCCAATGACAGTTCGTCGAGACAAAATCGAACCTCACTCATGTGATTGCTTCCGATCCGTTCACTAGAATGTATTCCCATGTGGCCATTCTTTATTTAGCAAAACTGATGCCTAGTTCTATTATTACTGGAAAATATTTTAGTTTATGGCACAGCGAGAGTCAGTTAACCCCGCCCTCTGGCCGTACTTTTCTCTGCATTTCAAAGTCAAAATTTGCATGTTTTTACTTCATGCAAAATGGAAAAACAATTAAACACAATGAAATGAAACAATTCACATTGTAACTACATACACGGGCTACTCTTGAAGTATATGAAAACTAATATAAAATATTATTTACATTTTGAAGAAGTTTCTTAAATTTATAACTTATTTTACTATTTTTTTAATACAAAATTTTTTGTAATGATTTTTAGTATATTTCAGGCTAAGACCGCGACATGTGGTTTTGGTGTGAATTTTTTTTTAATTATGTTTAAGTTATGAAAATTTACAATTTACTACCAAGCAACATCCACTACTTTATACAAATATGAAATTATAATTTCCCCTGCCTGCGCTTCAAATGCGTTGCAAACTATTTAACGCACATAACCATTTGTATATCTACGAAAAGAACACACACTTCAAACTATGTGCGCTGTAGTTTTTAAAAAAATTGGCATTTTTTAATTAGAAACCCCATTTTCGGGCTCCTCAAAATTTCCAAAAATGGTTATTCCAGACTGCCATATCTGGAAAAAAATAACAGTCGGATTCGATAAACACAACTACATAAACAAGCGTTAGACATTATCATATGCTCTCCATAAATAAAATAATGTGGTCACCGCTTAAAATCGCATAGGAAAAAGGATGATAGTAAAGTACTGCACGCCATCTGAGTAGCTTGCGTGGAGAGGCGATAATACATTACATACGTCGGTCAACTGCAACCTTACCGCTCCTGTCTCACACACAAAAACGCAGCCTATCTAGGGAGGCCCCTTAAGAGTGTTCAAGTGCGCTAAAATCATAATATTATATGTATATAAAATAATGTTAGTTTTGTAGACGATACTTGTGAGCGTAGTTTTCTCTTATGAAAAAATTTTAGCTGGCGTAGTTTTCTCATAACGGTGCGTCAAAGTAATAATTGGCATGTTCTGCTGCCGTGCAAATAGGGAAAACCAATTGACTTACGTACGTGAAATAATTCACAGTGATATAACATGCCAGGGGCTACGTAATAAAACATTTTTAAAAAATCCCGTGAACTGTTTTTGTATTTTAAAAAATTGATGAATTTTCAACTATTTTCCTGTACTTTTGCGATTTTTTAATAATAAAAAAATATTCCGTTATGTTTTATTTTTTAAATACTTTATTGCGTAGCTCATGAGATGTAAGTTCACAGAGAATTATTTTGTTTAAGTATGTCCGTTGGTTTTCACTATTTGCATGGCAGCAGAACAATAAAATGTTTACTTTGACTCCCCGTTATGAGAAAATTATGAAAGCTAAAACTGTTTTGTAAGAGTAAACTGTACTCACAAGTATCGTCTACAAAACTAACATTATTTCATCAAAATATAAAATTATGATTTTATCACACTTGAACATCCTTAAGATGGCGTAGTACATAGTTCAACGCTAAAAGCATTAATCTATAACTGTAGGTTTCTTGAAGCCAGTTTGCGAAAATTAAACAATAGCAATCCTAGACAATAGTTTTAGCCAACTTTTCAAACAAAATTGTTTCCAGTGTTTCGAATTTCTGAGGCACAATCTCTGACGCCGGAACCTCGTGTATTTAACTACGGCGCAAGAGATCACGCGTAACGAATTGGTAACTCTGGATAAATATT
The DNA here is from genome assembly GCA_003012365.1 of Medauroidea extradentata. Taxonomy (NCBI): domain Eukaryota; kingdom Metazoa; phylum Arthropoda; class Insecta; order Phasmatodea; family Phasmatidae; genus Medauroidea; species Medauroidea extradentata. The sequence continues at coordinate 11,211 of PNEQ01019031.1, forward strand.
CACTCAAAGTTGGCAAATACCATTATCTAGGATTGTCATTGAGTATTTTATTCATATTGGCTTCGAAGAAAGCGTAGAAATGAATCGATGTTTTCAAAGTTTATTTATCTACCACGCACTCTTAAGTCGCCCGCCTACTGGCAGTGTGTTTGTGTGAGTGAGGCACGGCGCCAAGGGCGATATTGACTGGCTCATCTGGTGCGGTATCGCCTGTACCGCAAGAAACTGAAACGGAGTGCAGTTGTGTTCTCGATCACTCGCCTGACAGTTTCATTGGTGACTCCATCTTTTTATTGGTGGAAAGTTTTAAACATCAAAGTCCACCGCATGCTTCTGGAGTAGTTTCACCCGAATCCCATGAGTAGTTTTTCAGATATAACAGGTTGGAAAAGTTGTTTATAGCCATTTTAAGGGGCTCCGAAATGAATTTACTAATTCACCTTACGCTTTGAAATGACTTTTTCGCCATCGTTTAAAGCGTATTTTGTTTTAGTACATTGCCACAATGGGTACATGTAGAAAAGTTTAGTAAAATAAAATGTGATTACGAACACATTGCAATGCGTTTTAAGCGCGTACTAGGTAGTGTCCGAACTCCTAAATAAACATCAAACAAACACCTATGTAACTGATAAAATTGCGTCTAGCAATCTGACATTTCAATCTATATAAATGTCTGTTATAACGTAGGCGTTCCTGTACTATTTAATCAGATTTCGATAAAACTTTGATGAGTTTTGCATGTACCCGCGGAGATTTCTGACAAAAAAAATGTATCAATATATGAGGGGGAACTAAACGAGAACGGAGACAGAACGGAGTAACCAAATATTTTAGTTAGATTTTTGCCTTTTTAAAGGGTTTCTAAAATGATCGGTTAAGGACCGTAAAATCGTTTTGCACCATTTAAAATTTCCAAAAAATATTTAGTTATTAACTGTTTAGAAAATTAAAAAGAAATAAATAGTAGATCATCACATTTGATTTTATTCAATTTTTAATTAGTTTGAAATTATATTGGAACTAAAATGGATATTTTTATACAAATTACTTAAGGGCGTTCAAGTAGGGAAAAATCATAATTTTATATTTGTATGAAATAGGATTAGTTTTGTAAACATTACTTGAGCGTATATTTTCTTCTTACGAAAAAAGTTCAGCTCAGCTATATTTCACCCAATGGCATTTCAAAGTAAAAGTTGTTATATTTTTACTTCATGCAAAACTTGAAGACCAATAAACATAATGTAATGAAAAATCGTATCAAAGCTATACGTCACAGTCTATGGCTTGAAGCATATATAAACCCATTGAAAAATATTTTCGTATTTAAAAATAAATTGCTAAGTGTAACAAAAAATTAGCAAATTTTAAAATAAATAAAAAAATATTTTATAATGGGTTTATATATGTTTCAAGCCGTAGACCGTGACGTCTAGTTTTCATGTCTTTTTTTTTCATTTCATTATGTTTATTGATTTTCAAGTTTTACATTAAGCAAAAAATTAGCAAATTTATATTTTGAAATGACATTGTGGGAAAATTGACTGAGCTAATTTTTTTTTTCGCAAGAGGAAAACGTAGTCCCAAGTTCCGTCTACAAAACAGACAATATTTCATGCAAATATAAAATTGTAATTTTTTCCCACTTGAACACCTTTAAGATAATGTGGAGTATTTAGAAAGAACTTTTGCACGGCTCAAAGAGACATCACGAACAATGTCGAATGCAATAGCTAGTTCTGAATGAAAAGAGAAATTTGAATCAGAAATCTACGGCAGTTTGAAACCAGTCATAAAGTAACCTGATAGAATTAACCAGGTTTTCTTGGTCACGCGACTAGGTTGTTAGATCACCATACATTGGCCAGGTTGTGTTAAAACACGTTCCAAGCAAACTTCATTCGGATACATTTAATATACTCGAGTGGAAATTTTACTCTACACAGACTAACCTCGTGATTTTGAGCAAAAATTCTTACGTGTGTATCTTATAAGAAGAAGGTCCTTCGGTACTCGGTGACATTTTACAAAATATTTGTGCATAAACAAGCATATGAGAACTACAAACAAATGTTTTAAAATACATGGGAAATCAAATTAATCATTTACCCGCACTGTTAAAAGGATGCACCAACATTGTTTTTATTTTAAACATCGTGTTGATAAACTTTAATTACTTCCTTCTTTAAGGCGGCGTGTTAAGGCAATTTTATTGCATTTTTAGATTTTGGAGTTATAACATTTATTCAGATTGTATTATCAAAATTTCTCTCCGACAAAGCATAGGATATATCCTCGGTAAACTGCTTGATATAAATAATAATGGAATATTTAATTAATTTGTGATGCAGAATCATGTCTAATGAATTATGGGTTAGCTTTCAAGAATTCTCTCGCAACGATTCTGCAAGATAAATTAATTAAACATTCCATTACGTCAAGCAGTTTACCATGAAGCTATCCTATGCTTTGTCGAAAAGAAAATTTTGATAATACAATTTGAACAAATGTCATGGCTCAAAAACTTAAAACCTAACGCTCCCCCCTCCCCTTAAAGCCACGCCTGGTAGTTTTACAATAAATTTGAAAATGTTTTTAAAGCAAGATAATGTTCGTATCAAAGAATCCCTTCGGTGTTTTGTTACAAATATATTGAAATGTGTATCTAATATTTTGGTAGCAATAAACCTCATACTTTGTTCAGATTTTTCCAACCAAATTATCACCAATTTTGTTATGAAAACAAGCCAAAATCAAACTTTTTTTTTTTTGCGGACGAGTGGTGCATTATTCTGCAGAACGCCTTGGGGGGGGGGGGGGGAAGGCAAGAATTTTTTTGTGACAGTGACCTTGTTGCATTTTTTTATTAACTAAGCATGTATAAATTAGAAACTTTAATAATAAAACTTCGGTTTTATGTGCTTACGTTAGTATTATTCAAATAATAAAATACACAAAAAAATTGTTTACACATTTCCTTCTAAATTCAGGGGAGGCATTTGCCCCCCTGCCCTCCCCTTAGTTGTCACCCCTGCTTTGAGCGAACTGAGACACGGCCTAGGCATGCTAAGAAATTATATTTGTACATTCTCAGTTCACGTCTATACACCGGCTGTCTGTGCCACAGTAATATGGCCACTGCTGTGGTGTGCCACACCAGTTGTCGTAGTTCGGTTTTCTCCCCGAGGTACTAGTTGTCGTGGTCGAGTAGTGAATGTGTGTGGGTATGGTGTGTTGCAGTTCCGCCTAGCGAGATGCTGGTATACACGACCGCAGACCAGCCTATCACGTCGCAAGTCATCGGCCCACTCACTGAGGGAGCAGATCTCACCCTCACCTGTGAAGTCAGAGGAGGTAAGTTCACATCACTCTCTTCACGGTGGAGGGGCTGTTGGAAGCAATAAAATTTCTATGTCATGTTCTATGGATACAAGTTAAGAACTTTTATTTTGTTGATATGTAAAAATGGCTTGGGCAAGAAATAATATTGTAAAAACTACCTGAATATTTTTTTGAGTTTTAACAGGGGCACATAAACAAACACTGAAAACAAAATTTTAAGGCCGCGGTATACAGCAATTTTCATCTCCATGTTTTAATTTTTTATTTCTACCTGGTATGTTTTTCTTATTTTAGACACAAAATGTGACTAAATGTGACTCTTATGAAATTTTATTATCTCTCATACTTTTTGTGTAATGTCTTGTTAAAGTCAAAATTTGCATGTTAACGTTTTAGGACTACACTAAAACCAACTGACATACAAAACTGAAAAAAATTCACAGTGGATAAAGACGTCACGGGCTACAAAATGTCACGTACATAAAATCAAAGAATTTTTTGTATGTAAATAAAAATGCTGAAATTTCAAATAAAATTTTGGCAAATACAATATTTTTTTTAAACACAAAAATATTTTATTCTGTGGTGTAACATAGCTGAGTGTGTAGCCTACAACATCGTTATTCACTGTGAATTTTCTCAGTTTGGTAAGTGAGTAGGTTTTTTTAGTGTAGTCCTTAAAACGAAAACATGTAAATTTTGGCTTTAACAAGTCATTACGAAAAAAGTATGCGAGGTAAAACAAATTTACAAGCGGAAAATTTTGTCTCATTTTGTGTCTAAAACAAGAAAAAAATATAACTGGTACAAAAATATAAAATAAAAACATGGTGATGAATATTACTGTAGACCGCGCCCTTAAGAGTTAGAAATCGTCACCATCTAGAATTTTTTGTATTTTGTGTCATAACTTTTCTTCTGGGTAAATGTGTGTGACTTTAACCTATCTACAGAATGGAATATATATTAAATGAATTTTAGACATTACGTTATAATTCTTTATTTTCCGTTACTCTTGTTACAAATCGAATTGCAGTTAAGACAAATAATATTATATAATAATAATTTTCTAACTGCAATTCGATCTGCAACGACAGCAATGGCAAACAAAGATTTATGACGTCTAGAATTCCCTTAATATGTATTCTATTCTGTAGTTAGGTTAAAGTTGCATAATTTTATCCAGAAGAAAATTATATTTTTAAAAAATCTATAAAAGTGGCAAAAATTTACATTTACAAAATTATTTTGTAGTTGGTTTTAAAACATTTCAAGCAGTTGTCATTGATATGTAGCTTCAGTGTTTATTTTTAAATGTATTTATGTTGATTGGTTTTTGTGGCTTAGAAGAACTAAAAACGTACAAATTTTGACTCTGAAGTGCCGTTATGGGAAAACTGGTTGAGCTACTTTTTTATAACAGTAAAATGTACTCCCAAGTAATACCAACAAAATTAACACTATTTCATGCAAATATGAAATTACTAGCTGTCCCTTTGCGGCTTCGCCCGCGTGTGCTATAGAAACGAGTAACTAACTTTTAATTACGTATTACTTGATGGTGTTACTATATTCTCTGTATATCTTTAAAACAACAAACCCAAACAGCTTTATCCAGTCCACTTCGCTGAGCGTACTTTAATTGCAGAACATCTTTGTTTTTAATTCATCTTTATTTCTCTATAAAATAGCTGCCCGGCTGCGGCTTTGCCCGCGTGAAATTATGTAATGTAAACAGTAACTCTGGATAAAATATGTGATGAAGGCATTTAACAGCTAGCGTATTCAGTAACAGTGAACTATAGTTAACTGTCTTAACTCAGTGTAAAGAGCGCGCGCAATATGCTCGTATGATGTCATAGTAATTCCCATCGCAAAGTTTTGCACGGGACACGAACCCGTAACCCCACCCCTCCCACATCACAAACTTTATACAATACCTGAGTGAATGCTTAAAGGCAGGCCGTAAAAATTCTTTCGCATGTACAGGCTACAGTCCAGAGAAGTTTTATATATGAGTAGGTTGGCAAAAAAAAAAACAACTATTGAATTATTTCCCCATTATCATCCTCTTTTTTTCGGGAGACTATAACATTTTGCTGCTTTTCACATACTTAATTTTCGAATTTCATAAAATCCTGAAATTAAGTTGTAGATATTTACATAAGCTTCATTCTTATCGAAAACTCATCTCGAAATCTCAACGGGTATAAGCGGTACAGATGAGTATTTCAAAACACATTTTATTTTTTAAACAGCTTTTAAGGACGAATTTCGAAAAATCCTGAAATTTATTTTTTGATATTTACGTAAGATTTATTTTAAAGCAAAAACTATTTCAATATTTCTACTGGTTTAGGAGATAAGTGGGGTTAATAAACACACGTTTTTTGTAAGAGCTTTCAAAGACGAATTTCAAAAAAATCCAAAAATTAATTTTATTTATTTATTTAAGCATCATTTTAAAGAACAATTCACCACACTATCTTAAATGGGTTGCGAGAAATCACGGATTAATGAAAAAATCATTTTACAGCTTTACACCCCCTTAATTTTCAAATTTCGCAAAATCGTAAAATTCGCAAATATGCATTTGTTTGGGAAATATTTTGAAGTTAAAAAAGTTGTGATAGCTTTCCCGGTCAATGAGTTATCAGGGATTCTTTGAAAACACATTTCACCCCTTTTCACCCTCTTAATTATCGAATTTCGAAAATTATATTCTTAGTGGGTGCCTACAGGGCAAGGGGAAGCTTCCCTCAAAATTTTATGGTTCTAGGTCCAACGGTTTGGGCTGTGCGTTGATGAGTGAGTGTGTCAGGACACTTCATTTTCTATATATTAAGATTATTTTTCCCACTTGAACACCCTTAAGGCGGAAACACTGCAAATGACTATAACTACATCTTGCAGGCCTTGAAAAAAACTAACACAGTCACTATCAGAAAAGTGCAGATAAATTATGCATTGCTAACTCCCGATGCCATTGGTAATCGGAAAAAGTGGATGATATAAAATCGTTTGAAGTTGCTTCAGTGTAATCACGTAGATAATGTACAAAACAACTAAAATGGTCAACATTCTATGTCGTGAGTGAAATTTATAACATACTGTTCGTCGTACTGGTATTTTGTTCAGGTTGTAGAATGTGTAGAATTTTGTCTTTTTATTTTGTTCTAATTAACCAATTGAAAGTTACAATTTCATAGTAAAGTATACCTGCACAAACACAAACAATTCTACCATTCAGATATATGAATTCAAACATTTGAATGTTCCGGACAATCTAACATTTATTGCAATATGGAACCATCTAGGGACACCTGTTTTTTGCGAAAAGAATTTTGCCCCACTTTGTTTCAGTGCCTTACGTGCACATATGCAGTTTTGCTTCGTGGTCAACGATTGTATATTTTAACTGTCACGAGCCTTGAGATTCCACAGGAAAATCCCAGACGTGTAGTGTTGCAGGAACGTAATTGTAATTCAATGAGATACGGCTCTTCGCATAGACACGCTGCCAATAACCATGAAGCAGAATTGCAGATGTGCACGTAAGACATTGAAACAAACTGGGGCAAAATTGTTTTCGCGAAAAACAGGGGTCCGTATCCATATCCACATAGCCTGTGGCGAAGCAGAGCTGCAAATTTGCACATGAAACATTGAAACCAAATGGCACACAAATCTTTTCATCACAAAATCGTGGCGCTGCCATAGACAATACACTGACTTCCGGGAAAAAATATGGCACTGAAAGAAAAATTTTGTAGTAAGTCTTCACCGCAAAATTATTTTGTAGTAACTACAAAATAATATAGTGATGGCCACAAAGTTTTAGTGGCGACAGCGAAATATTTTTGTGATGACCACAAGAAAACTTTTTCAGGGTGAACACCCACAAAATTATTATTTCCGTGCGATTGTCTTCGTAACTTGTGGACGAGTTAACCTTAGCACTGGTGTGAAAGGCTATTTGGAGCGTTCCTTGTTAATAAATTAGCACTATTTTAGGATGGCTTTTTTTAATTTCTCTGAGAATTGTGTACCTACGATAATAAAACTTTTTGAATCAAAGACAACAGTCGTAGGATCTTTGTTGCCAGAATCAAATTTTGATACTGGAGTATCAATACGAATGAAAAAACTGGGATTCCAGCGAAATATTGTAATTTAGCTGCACATATATTCTTCTAACAAATAATTTACTTACAGTAACCTAAATGCAACCTTTGTGAATACATGTGTGAATTTTAACTCTTTAGTAACTTTTTTTTTTGTGAGAAAACTGACTAACAGAGGAGCATGTTTTCGTATTTTCTGTCTCTGTTTCTCTTATACACTCACAGATATTCTCTTCCGGTCAGTATGTGCCCTTTGGTTTCCACCCTTCAGTGTGACTTCTCAGACAAGAACACGCCCAATTGCCTTTCAAAGTACGTCCGTCGGCCGCTTGCTCAGGTTAAGAGCATTCGGAGTGCTTGAGCTTTCTAATATAGGAATTGGATAGCAACGAAATGTTTGTTTCAAGGGTGTACGATTGCTCCTTCTCTTCCCCCCACAAGAAGCGGTATTCAACTGGAGGCAGTAGTGCTGCGAATGGTTAAAAAGTCTCTGCGAATAGGGTTACCACATACCTAGAACACTGTTAGAAAAGAATTCCGTGAAATTACGGAAAAGTACTGGCAAAAAATTATCCAGAAATCTTCGTAAAGTAACGGACACTCAGTTTTTCTTGATAACGGAACCCTCCGTAAAATAACGGACAATCCGTTTTCCGCAAAACAATTTCATTTCTGTAATCTACTAACACTACATTTTCTAGAAATACTACATTTTCTTATTAACTATGTGTTATCGAGATTCTGACGCACTATTTAGTAATCTGAAAAATCTTTCGAAGCTGCTCGGATTCGAATCCACGACCCTATAAATGCCAGGCAGAAGGTCTAACCATTGAACTACAGTGACAGTTTATGAATTAATGAGTTCCATGCAGTGGTAAAATATCAACTTTATAAGAGACAACTTTTGTATTTGACATCCAGGAGTCGATTATTAATACCATTTTTTCTAAGAAACACAGTAAAATACGCTTTAAAATTATAGAAACATATTTTCATGCATTTATGGAAAGTTACGGTCAAACATCCGTAAACTGGCAATGCGGACAAATTTCCGTAAACACAATATTACGGAAACCACTTACGTAATATTACAGTACTTTTCTGTAAATATTTCCTGCAGCAGAAGTACAGCGACTGTAAGTTTGTACAATAATGTAGTTTGGTTAAAATAATTCTTAAAAGGAAAAATAAATTTAAAACTTTGTTCCAAAACATGGTACAGTAAATTACAAAGTTAATTATTTTTTCCTTTCCTCTTTTTATGCCAGTTGTTTTGCGCTCTCGCTGTTTTGTTTCTCTTTGTTGATTCTGATGTTTTGTCTCTTGCCACGATAAGGAGCCTCTATACTGTAGTCATAGGTCTGTATAGGCTATGACTCATCCTTAATTAACATATCTAAACTGTGCACTTTCCCACCATCAAGTTGCATACCTCTGCTAATATCAGTTTCCGCCCACGAGAGGGCAAGGCTGTAAGGCGGTGTGGTAAGGGCCACTACTTCCTTCCCCTTTTTTTCTCGGCGCTTCTTCAGTTACGCAAACATTGTTTCCATTACCATTTTTTTTTCAAATGGAAAATCAGTTCAGTTACAACGTCATGCAACCCTCAAATCAATAAGGCATACATATACGGCAAGCCTAGTCCTGGAACATTATTTCGTTCCCTGAAAAAAAAAAAAAAAAAAAACCTTTGTGAAATAATTGAGTAAAATAATACAGGCTGTAGATTACACATTGCGACTGCTGTAAGTTATTCTATCTAATAAGAAAAACTGTATTCCTATATCTGACGAGAGTAAATCCTGCAACTGAAAAGGGAGTCAGCTGACTGTAAATTCTCTTATCTTGAGCGGAGAAGCTGGCAGGTGCGGATGATTCACAGCTTCGAGTCATGTGGTGTTCGTACACTACCCACCGAGAAAACAAGTTAGGAAAAGGTTGCTTTCGTCAGTGTAAAACAACAGAATAAAAAATGCTAACAGAAGCGACAAAGTAAGTTTTTTCATTGTTGTTATCGTACCAGTTCTCGGGGCGTACATTGAGACAACTGAGACCCTTCTGTGACCAAACCATGGTCACAGAAAAGCGACAGCAGTAACACTGGACATAACACCACTCCCCTGGTCTTTTCCTTAGTTCTCCACACTATTAATGACCTAAGAAGTGTAAACAAAGCTAGATCTTTTGATGAACCTTTCTGGTATGTGTTCCTAACTTCAGAATAACATATAACATGTT
>PNEQ01019037.1:0-20922 GCA_003012365.1 Medauroidea extradentata
TCAATTACAATCTAAGTAAAACACATGTAATGAAAACATTTTACATACAGCAAATGTGGTTATGTTACAGTGGGACTTAAGGTCATTTTCGAACCCTCGTAGCCACCCCATAAGCATTACGTGCCATTTAAATGTTGGAGGTATGTTTTCTCGCAAACCATTCGTCGGAGGTGTTCTTACCAAGAGGACCTTTTTTGTAAGTCCTTGAAAGGTTATTCATAATCCGTGGTCATAATTTATGTAACGCCGTCCGAAGACACTTTTTTCACCATTCTAAGGGGTGGTAACCCCCATTTGACTATGTAGGGTATGCGGTAGATCAACAGGGGTAATGGCATGCCACAGCCACTGAATTGTTTGGCATACCTACAAATTTTCATCCCTTAATATCAAATGGTTCCCGTCAAATTCAATAAAAACCATACTTGCAACCCCATTTTCACAGGGGTTTCCTGCCCTTACGAGTGGTTTCCAGGCATTCGTTGCCAGACATTTTCTAACTGTTATTTTGCAAGGAACATCCTGTCACAGTTTGTCGCAGAGCTGATGACTCATCCTGTATATGTTCATATGAAAGGTCTAAATAATCCAAATATATAATATATCGAACAATATATATTCAATGAATCAAAAGTTAATATCAATTAATCATATGTTAGTAATCAAGTTGTTTATTGTTCACATAATCAAGTAATTGTAAACTGTTTGCATGACAAGAGTAAATATTTTAATGTTTATTGTTAAGTAAGTTTATGAAATCAAATAGTAGCACGTAAAAGAATAATAATCACAATGTACACTATATGAGAAATATAAAGTTACAACAGAGAGAACTGCACACGTCAAAGACATTTGCTATAAAATGAAACCACCGAGAGATGGAGATTGAACTTTATGTCACATTTATCACAAAGGAATTTTAAATGTTTTATGTGTATATCTTTAAATGTTTGAAGGGTATTATGTCATGTATTGATCGTTTAAGATGTGTTGATTTGTTTCAGATTTCCAATAGTGTATTCTGGATTGAGTTATGTGAATTGACTAGGGAAAAGCTGACACCCATATTTCTTTGAAATATTCTAATTTGGTTTTGATGAATTTAACGTAATGTTAAAGTAAGTCCGTTAGTAGAATTTATTTTACATTTATTGAGCGTGGAACAGATTCATAAGCTTCAAGAAACCAAGACGACATTGCGCGCTGCGCAGCGAGCCATATAAGCGCGACCAGAAAGAGCACATCAGTAAGCAAGACGCTATTGCCGCGCCAGCGATCACTTCCCGTCAAACACAGGACGAGACGCAGAATATTATTATTGCACTAGCATATACCACAGTACAATCAAGTTAGCATTTCCAAAGAACTTTCCGAACTTCGAACCGATGATATTCGGACTAGAGAGACCTAGTCTAGGTGGAAGAGGGTGGATGTAGTGCCCAGAACACAGTTCAGACATTGCATCAGAAAGCAGTTCGCCTCACATATATGTTATCAAGGCTAACCGGTAGTTACACATCTGGTGCAAGTTTATTATAGAGTTGTTTGTCAGACACTGGCAGCTTGACTAGCCCTCACATGACCAGTATTTCCATGAGGTCATATCCTGTTTGTTTATCATGCACTGCCTCATGACCTAGTCAGTAAAAACCAGTTACATCAGTCCAGTACAAAGAATACTGAATCGTGTGGTCAAGTCGTGGCGAGGGGTGTAGAGGACTATTTCCGCTTGGTTAACTATTGCCAAAGCCCAAGGAGTGGAGGGAGAGATCCAGTTACTCCAAGCACCACACCCAACTCAGTATATATGGAGGCAGCCATATTGAAGACACCATCATTCTGCAGAGAGACCTACGAGACTTCATACATCGAGCTGCCTGAGAAGGAGCTCCTGTGTGTCCTGCTATCCGACTCGCTACTCTACATGATTAGTTATGAATCTGTTCATATTGAGTTTATTAATATTGATAGAGAACTCAGCTTCTCCCAGTTAACGTAAGTAGTCACATTCATCGCTTGTAATTGCTTTTGCTTTAGTGATATTAAACTTGCATACTAAAACTTTATTCTTTTATTCGCATATTAGTTAAATTTTTATGTGCACCGACAGCCAGGTGCTACAATGTCATTCTAAGACAACTATTCAGTGGAGAAAATAGAAGACAAGGGAAAGTAAGAGAGATCATAGTATTATCAATTTTTATTTCTGCAGCAAGTTGTACAAGTTGCAAAGTTTGTAAGATTATTCAAACAATTTAATTCATAAATTCTTTAGTAAATATATTAAATTTAATTTATCTACAGTTGAACCATTTCGTGAGAAATGAAGTGTGCTTAAGACTTGCTCAGGGTAAGAGATTGAATTTAAAGTAAGCCTAAGAGATCACTTCCAACACATGGTTATAAATGCTTAAGAGGACGAGTCCTAAACAAAAGGGGTTGTTTAAGAAGATTAAATAAGAATAGTACACCACTTCATTACTAGGGATCATGTATAACGAAAGTTTGAAATTAAGAGGCTTGATTACGATTTTAAAATAAGTGGTCCGATAGAATGAGCCATTGCAAGCAGTCAAAGCCTAGATGGAAGTATACATTTTTATCCACCAAGGTCATAACCAGCAGACATTCCAGCAAGAAAAATGGTAGAAAAGGCAAAGAACCCAGTATGTGTGATTAAACCTGTACCAGTTGAAAAGAAACCTGTGAATAAAACTCAGTACAACATACCAAAGAGACTGACACATGATGGTAAAACGTGGATTCCATTGTTGCACTAGTCAAATGAATTAATAAAAGTAGACAAAGGTAAACATAGAGCTCACTACAACGGACGTTAAAGGCCAAATAAGTGTGCAAGGCGCACATAGCAATATTTGTAAAAAGGACTTATCAGTCGTACCGTTAGTCGTAAAGTGGTCATGTGAGAAGAGTTCCAAAACTATACATGAGTTTTTAGAATGTATTGAAAGTTCTGCCAACTTGGGAAACTGGTTGGACAGTGATAAAGGTTAACAAAAAAGATGTTAAAAGGTCTAACAGCGCATTTTGTAGCCACATGCCTCATACTAAAAATTTACATGACATTATAATTCTGAAAGAGTAATTAACTAAGCAGTTCAAGAAATGCCAGCTATTACAGTTTTATTATATGTTGAATACAGTTAAACAGAAACATGGTGAAGATAGACAAACTTTTGCTGATAGATGTAAGTTATGCGAGAAAACAACTTTCTCAGTTGAACAAGTAATTGTAACTAATAGAAATGGCGAATGATAGCATAGCAACACAAATTAACGTTCAAGGAAACGTTCAGTTAATGGATTTATCAATAGTTTCATCAGTTGAGAAGTGGGATGGCGAGAAAGGATCTCTGTCAGTTTTTGCATTCATAGAAAGCATCGAGAATGCAGCAAGTCTAGGAAATTGGTCAGATAAAGATAAGTAAATTAGCCAATATGAAGTTGAAAGGGTTAGCAGCACGCTTTGTAGCCACTTGTCCACGTCTCAAGGAAGGAGATGTTATGTTTAAAATATTTAAGGAGGAATTAATAGAGAGATTTAAGGAAAGACAGCCATTATAGTTCCATTATTATTTGCTACATAATGTGAGACAGAAGATAGGTGAGAATGTTCAAACATTCGCAGACAGGTGCCGAAAATTATGCGAAAAGACGATACAACAGTTAGATGACCCTGATAGGCAACAAATATTGAATCAGGAAGCAGAAAATAGACTACTAGAAGCATTCACAAATGGGTTACAGTGTAATGTAGGCTTACACTTTTGTTATAAGATGCCGATAACTATGGAAGAGGCTGAGCAGATAGCCATTGCATTAGAGATAACTGAGGCTCAACAAGAGTGGAAAAGTAGGATTGACGACCCCACTAGACGTAAGAAAGTGTTTAACATAGTCTCCAAGCAAACCGGTTCGGCACGGGGTTATGCTAATCGTGGCGAAAATACTTTCCAGAACAGCGGTTATGGAAAAGTTCATAATAATAACTCATGTTAGCGTGGTTCATGTGACAACAGTAGGAGTAGAAAACAATAGGAGTAGACTGGGATATGGTTTTCCTCCCAAAAAACCAATGCCAACATGCAACAAAATTTAGGAAACATCACGTGTTTTAGATGTGGAAAGTTAGGACACACCTCTAGAGCTTGTCACTTTCCCATGTCTCAGCAGAGTAACAGTGTAAATAGGAACACCCCATGCCCGAATAACAGTGGTCGCCCAAACGCACAGACCTGGGTGTAAACCCCGGGCACCACACGTCAGTAATTTCAGTTCTTGGGGGAAAAGAAACAATTATTTCTGTTCATGTTGAAGGCCTGTCTCACTTGTTCTTAATTGATACGGGATCAGATGTCTCGCTTGTAGAACCGAAGGTCAGCAAGAAAGAAATAGATCGCAATTAGGAGCAAAAGGCGCAACAGGAGACAATCTGATAACAGGTACCCAATTAATTGACGTATGGATTAATGGTCAATGTTATCCATACCGGTTCCTCGTATGCTCTTCCGGGTTACCTTATGTTGGCATATTGGGAACAGACTTCCTCCGACAGTATGATGGAAAAATTTATCTCAGAGAACACACTCTTTATTTAAAAGATGATACGATTTTGAAAATTAAGAATGTTTGTAATGCTTGTAAAAATGAAAGTGAACGAGTTGGGAACCTGGCCAATTCTGAACTCGGTTCCAAAGGAGTCACAGAGAAGTAAATTAAAAGCAAGGTTAAAACATGATATTACAATGCCTCCAAAGTCGGAGATAGTCACAGAAACTGTCTTGCACGTGACGAGTTGGGACGCCAACTCGCATCTATTAGTAGAGCTGGCATTGACAAATGTACCGGGTATTCGCGTGGCGAGAACAGTATGTAGTGTTATCCTTACCTGTAAGAACCTCGGAGTCAGAGAGACTGAGGTATGTAAATGGAGCAATACGGCTGATTTTGATGGTACAGGGACAAAAGAATTGAGACTCAGTAAAACTAGTTGTGTAGACAGTGTGAACGATAGTCAGGGTATCTTCGCTTGTAGCGATTGTAAGGCACCGATGAGGGTAGGTGTCCGAATTGTATACCCCTACGTTTCGGGTCGGAGGGATGCATCCCAGTGTTTTCTTGACCATCAAAATCATGTTAAAGGGGACCAGAGGACATGGTGCCCTGAGCACGCAGAGGATGGAGTTAGTAGCCCGACATGTGAGGGTAGGCATGTTGAGTAGACAGTGGACAGAGTCGGTCTAGGTTCCGAGGACGAAGGTGGGTCCCGGAGAATGTCGAAACATAAAATAACATCGCTGACAATAATTGTGAACATAACAGATGAGACACTCAATATGTGGAAAGGCTCGGTAATTGGGTACGCTGAACATGTGAGAGAAATTGCTGGAGTACTTTATGCAAAATGTAATGAGAGCATACACAGTTTAAATGACAAACATAGTAATTGTACTGACTCGGACGATAGATTGTTGACGTTTAGTTCGCCACTAGAGAAGTTTAAAATCGTCGCCACTAGAGAAGTTTAAAATCGAACCACGGAAGGAAATTCTTGCAAGCGTGCATGACAATTTTGATGATACAAGTTCACTTTCATGCTCCGAAGTTGGAGAAATTCCCTCGGGAGGAGAGAGCCAATGCTTATTTTGTGAAAGTATACACAAGGTCACCAAACAGGGCAAAATGTGTCGCTGTATCCCCTACAACTTTCCCGATATTAAAGAGAACCAATTTGGATTAGTCCACAGTCTGAGTCACGGAAATCCCGAATCCTGCGAAAAAAAAAAATGAAAAATGAACTTAAGAAGCGAAACGAGTGATAAATGTTGTGAGAATTTTGTAAGGTGTTTAGGAGGTAACTGTTTGGATAAAAGGAGGAGTAAAATTGAAATTAATGATAGACATGTCATAAATCAGGTACATAGATGTTCACGAGAGTTAAAAGATGATCATCGAAGTAAAATGAATCGGCATGACAGAAAGTATATTGAGATTCAGAATAGAGATGATATTGAAGATTATATGAGAGAGAGTTCTGAGGATTATAGTTATTTTAGATGTCCAGTTTTGAGGAATAAATAGTATAAAGAGGAAATAAAGAAGGTAGAGGGAGTTATAAGGGGAAAGTTAAAGCATTTGAAGAGAGTTGATTTTGAATTAATGTTTCCAGTGTAAATGAAATTTGCCCATGTATTTCAGTTAGAAGGTAGTTCAATCTATGGGTGTACAGAGTTATTGAAACACAAAATAGATACAGGTGAGGCCAGACCAATAAAACTGAACCATTATAGAGTTCCAACACGCTTTAAATCCTCTGATAGCAGAACAAGTTAAAGGTATGTTGCAAAAAGGTATAATTTCAGAAAGTAAGTCTCCGTGGCAATTTCCGGTGGTAATAGTCAAACAGAGGAACAGAGACGGTACGTGCAAGATGCGTTTTTGTATCGACTTCCACCAGCTGAATTCGATTACTAAAAAGGATGTGTACACCATCCCTCGGGTGACACAGATGTTAGATCAAATGCATGGTGCTAAATATTTCTCAACACTTCGATTTAGCGAGTGGATATTTTCAGATAGAGGTGGAAGGAGACAGAGAGAAAATGAGTTTCGCAACTTTTATGGGAAAATATGGTTTTACTAGATTACCTTTCAGGTTATGTAACACCCCAACTACATTTGAAAGATTGATGGAAAATTATGTTTTAAACGGTTTATTAGGATCTGAATGTCTAGTTTAATGGAAAGACATAATATTTTGTAATAGGGCAACATAACATGCGAACTATATGAGTATTGTTCTTGAAAGGTTAGAAGAGGCAAATTTAAGGATGCAACCTGGCAAGTGTTATTTTGTTCAAGGAAGTGTTGAATACTTGGGTCATATTGTTAGTTCAGAAGGTGTTGAACCAAATCCGAAGAATCTAAAAGCAACTGAATAGCTACCAAGACCAAAGAATGTCAGTGAAGTTCGCTCAGTTGTAGGACATTTTCAATATTATTGGAAATTTGTTTCAAACTTCGCAGAGATAGCTAGGACAATAACGAAGTTGACTAAGAAATAAACACCATTTATTTAAGGAGAGGTACAAGAAGTAGTAGCTCTTAAAACATTGAAAGAGAAACTTATCTCTTACCAGTGTTGATCTATTCAGATTTTGCTCAAGATTTCATTGTAAGTACAGATGCTAGTAATTATGCGGTAGGACCAATATTGTCTCAGATGAAAAATAATCAAGAAAAACAAATAGCTTATGCTAGTAGACAACTCAACTCACCCGAATGGAATTACAGTGCGACAGAGAAAGCAGTATGTGCTCTTGTCTTTGCCACTAAATATTTTCGCGCATATTTATGTGGTAGAAAATTCACGGTAATAACTGATGATGCAGCTCTGAGATGGTTGTTGAATTTAAAAGATCCTAGTTCAAGACTAACCATATGGGCTCTCAGACTGTCAGAATTTGACTTTGAAGTTGTCCATAAACCTGGCAAAAAGCATCTGAATGCAGATTGTCTGTCTAGAATGGTTGATACCGTAGGAAAAGATATCCTTTCGTCTAAATTTATTAGTGAAGAAGAAGGTAAAGATGCATTCTGTCAGAATATCCCTGAGGATTGACAATGTAACTTCTTTAAAGATAAGAGAGGTATTTTGTGTAAACAAGAATCAGATAGAAATTTAGTAGTTCTTCCAAAATCACTAGCAAAGAGACTGATGGAGCATCACCATTTGACACCTTTTTTGGCACATCAAGGTTTAAAGAGAACACAGTCTAAAGAAGACAATTTACTGTTGGCTAGTATGAATAAAGACAGAGGATTTTATAATACATTGTAAGGTTGTATTAGGAGAAAAAATTCAGCAACAGTCCCATTAGGTTCCATGCCTGAAGTAAATTCTCTGTTTCAGCTTGTTTCATTAGATATTTTATGACCTTTGCCAAATAAGCGAACACGGAAGTAAATACGTGTTGACGTTTATTGATTACTTTACGAGATATTGCGAAGCGATACCGATTCCGGATCAAAGTGCAGAAATGGTAGCGAAACATTTTGTTCAACAGATAATATTGAAGCATGGTTGTCCAGACAAACTATTAACCGACCAAGGTCGTAACTTTCTTTCACGCTTAATGTTGGAAACATGCAAGCTTCGAAAAATTAAGAAAGTACAAAAAACACTGTTTAGACCTCAGAGTAATGGTAGAGTGGAGATACTTTATCGTACCATGGCGGACATGATCTCACACTATGTAAATGAATATGGAAGTAATTGGGAAGAGTATTTGCCATATGCAGTTCATGCTTACAGATCGGTACCCCATACAATCAGTGGTTATAGCCCACATTAATTATTGTATAGGAAGGACATTAGGTTACCACCCTTAGGGGACCTTCATTGTCAGGAAGAGACACATGTCAAGCAACATGTTAAAATATTAGATAAAAAGTTTAAAGAAACTTATGAGTAAGTAAGAGAAAGAAATAAACATGCATTTGATAAACAAAAGGAATATTATGATAAAAAGGGAAATATTTTAAACATTAAGGTAGAAGATTATGTATATTTACACACACCCAATGTTAAGAAAGGGACAGTTTCGAAGTTTCAGAAGTTCTGGTCTGGACCCCATAAAGCTTTGAGAAAATTAGGCGTCGTAACATTTAAAATATTGTTTGATAAACGTAAAGTCATAGTGCACAGTGACCGATTGAAATTGTCAAAGAATAGTGTTGAGAATAAGGTCGTTGGTGGTGATAAACAAATATCGCGGAAGAACAAGATTGATAACGAGCATAAAAATAATAGAGAGGAAATGGGTGATTCTTCACGAGATTTAAAAGGAAATTCTGATGATGATGGTATAGGTCCCATATCACGCCCAATTCTATGTGAAATAGGTAAAGTTGAGGAAATTGATATTAAGAATCGTAGTGAGGAGAGTAATACAAATGAAGGTGAAATTGAGGAGGAAGTCTAGGAAGCAGAAGATGTATGGGAACCTTCACAGTATCTTAAAAATAAAGTACAGAAGGCGTCACATGAAAATGCTAGTAGATATAATTTACGTTCGAAGGCAAGAGATTTAGCTAGTCAGGAGGGGATAAATACAAGTGACATTAATGATAGTATTAATGATTAAACAGAGCGAGATAAATAACTAAGACACAGAAGTCTTTATTTGCATTACAGATCACACAGTGGGTGGTGGCGTGATTCTGGTGCAGTAGAATTAAGTGCTGTTAACTGGAGTCTAGTGGACTATAGTAATAGATATTCCCGTCAGAGAATTTGAAGAATCAGTAAATAAATTTAAAGAACAATTGGAAATAGTAAAAGGTATATGTGTGGTAAATATTAGTAACCAAGGAATATTCTATGAGTTCACCGTACTCAAGAAAATAATTGACGAATTAGACGAGGAAGTGAAGGAATTATTGCTTAGCTTAGCTAAAGATAAAGTAATGAAAAAAAGAGGACTTACTGATGTAGGAGGATCAATTTTAAAGTTTTTATTTGGAACACATTCTCAGGAAGGTTATGTTCATATTCATGACGTAACAAGTCAACTAATAGGCAGAAAAAATTGATACATATTGTAGAAAACAATTGACGTAATTGAAAGGTCTTAGTGAGAAGATCGAGAGGAATACAGAGCATGTAGAAAGTCTTGCACAAAGTTTGGCGAAGATAGTAACAAGTTTAGAGTCAATATCAGGGAGAATATATCGTGTTGCACTCAGCTTGGAAAAAGTGGTCCAATATAATAGTTTGGTTAAAGAACTCGAATTAATGTTTCTAACATATAGGCATGAGGTAGGGTAAATTAAAGACTTCGTTGGATATACTAGCTACAGGGAAATTACCCACAATATTGCTAACTCCTGGCAAGTTGTCTCATATATTAAAAGAAATAGCATTGAAACTTTCATCAGAAAAGACATTGATAGCTGGTACAGACCTAGATCAAGTTTGTAACTATTACGAAGTTACTACAGTTCATACTCTTTCAACCCCTGACAGTATTCAACTAGCAATAGAATTTCCCTTAAAGTCAATGAACAGATATTTTTCAATTTACAGAACATACCCATTTCCAGTATGTGAAGAGAAGTCTGGAATACATATACAAATAATACCGAATCATCCTTATGTTGCGATTTCGGAAAATAGACAATTTTATGCTCATATGTCAGAAAGTGATATTGCTAAATGTAAAGGTGGAAATAATGTAGTATGCCCGGCAAATGTCCCAACCTTTTCGATACAAATTCCGAATTGTTTGATTAATTTGATATTGAATAAAGTAGATCAAGATTATAATCTATGTAAGAGAGAAGTCTTAAACAGATCATTTTTACCAGTTTTTATCAGATCAGTGGGTGGTAGTAGTTGGTTGTTCTCAGTCCCCAAATCAATGAAAATAACTAAAATTTGTTCAGAGAATTTGGATGAAAAACACGTAGTAGAGGAGTGGATCTCAACTCAGGGGACGATATCTCAGGTAAGAAATTGCATGATCATAAGTGATAACATACAGATACTACCCCATTGCAATAAAGTAACTCACGTAAAGTATAACTTAAAAGAACTGAAGTTTCCAAAAGTTAAAACTTTGTTGACAATTTTAGAACATGACGAAATAATTTCAAGTATTGATTTACAAATAAATATGTCAAGTATAAATAATGACAAAAATGTAGACATTCTTCACATAATTTCTGAAGTAAAGAATTTGAAGCATCAATGAATAACTGAACTGGAAACAAAGAAACACACAAAACACATGTTCATCATCCTAGGTACTTTAGGAGTTCTGCTAATCATGTTATGTTGGAGACGTCAGATCATGGAGATGTTGTCTGAGATTTCTTCAGAAATTCCTGCAACGCAAATGACTCAACACATCCAGCGCTTTGGAGTCCCTGGGTCAAGCAGATTACAGCGAATTGAGTACCAAACCAGGTACACAACAACGTCAACAGAAACAGAATCTTGTTCCAGTTCAGCACGTGCCTCCCAGTATAAGTACTTGCTTCAAGAAATAAGGTGTAGTGAGTGAAAGTTGTATTATTTTGAAAAAACCAGCATTTAAAATCAAAATAAAAATCAGTAAAAAACAACGAAAAGCGAAGAAATAATATACATATATATTATTTAACAATATAAACAACATATATGAAAATCGAAACAAATATTTGTGTTCATTTATTCAATTGCTTATTGTTTGTGCATTGGTTTATGCTTTACATTGTACTCTTATGAATCATTGTGTATTTCAGGGATGATCATATAGTTTGAAGTGACCAAAAAGGGTAATGTCAAAAGTTTAAAGAAAAGAGATCAAAAACCCATTTAAAAAATTTTTTTTTTTTTAGTCATCGATTGATAAATATAGACGTAGAGTCAGTACTTTATAGTTAACTTTGCTTGGGTTTTTAAGAATGATACAGAAAACAATTTCATACATCAAGCAAAGAAGAAGATGAAGACAATGGAAGAGAAGAAGCTGTGGATGGTCTCACCATTCTTACATTTCTTTAAAACACCATTTGAAAAGAATTGTCCATAACTAAAATTTTTTAGTAAAAGGAGAAATGATGTAGTGGCCCAGCTAGCTCCTGGCCTCACTTCAGTTCTTGGGTCGCAGAGCACGCCGAGCTTATCTAATCAAGCCACAATTCCCTTAGCAGCCCACAGACATCTGTCAACGCTGATTGCCACTTCCTATGATATTTCCCAATTAATCACACAACTGGTGTGCCTCATGATAGTGAGATCACTCTGTAGTTTGCCGGACATGTGATACTCCGCACCCATCCTGGCAGACATTTCCTTTCACTGCCCCATGATGCGAATAAACTTCTATCACTGAAAGCAGCATCCTGTTGACGCCAGAATAATCAACCATGTACTTCCTCACTGGAGGACTGGGAAACCCCTTTCTGACTACAAACTCGATAATATTGCATCAGATACTGGATCTAGTTAATGGGGTGAAACCGCATGATATATCTATGAGATATCGATTTCCTGTTAGACTCCTTTATATACCCTGCTTCTACAAGGTCAAACAACATTAGTCATCAAGCAGTAGTGAGCTATACTTCGCTGCAAGCTAACCTGAGACGACTCCCCTGCGCTGGATGAAGACCTCGACTCTACTACGCTTCATAGATAGAACATCTAAAGTATGAGATTTTTTCCTTAAGTTTGATATTGTTACTAAAGACATCTCTCTTTTCTTCAGTTGATGGTTACAGTGAGTAAAACTTATGTGAATTAGTAAAAGCTTTCAGATATTGAAATAATTTGCTTATTTAGACATTTTTCTTTATTTTTTGTGACGCCATACCGCTTGGGCACCACAAATTGGTGGCAGCTTTTGGGATATCACTCCAGAAGGATGTGACGCAACCCACACAGAAGAGTAATAGGTTACATGCTGTAGGTGACAGTAATTTAAAACATTTTTATGTTTCGTTGAATTCTTGGCTGAATATTACTCTTGCTATGCTTGATTGTTCGTCCATATGTCGCAAAGTCACAGTTATTCTGAGTAAAGTACAACCTTGGCAACAAGTTGAGAAATGGAGACATACTGAGTGTCCCGAGGCAGTTCGTATTTTGTCTATAGTTGTCGGCGGTAATAGTAGAGAAAATAATAAAAGAAGTTCAAAATCAAGACTATCCAGAGTATTCATATTTCAGATGCGCTTATAGATTTATTATAACTTATGTACAAGGTCCTAGAACTAACAGAGAAATGTGCAGGGTAATAACTAACATAAATCTTGAAGAAATTCATGCATTTACCTGGATCAGTTAGGAGTTTGAAAATAATTATTTAGACTCAGCCCCGTTGTTGTGCTGTATATTGGGAAATCATTGATCGAAGGTAGAAAATTAGAGGATGGCATAGAATTAACACATCTCACGTGGTGCTTATAGGACTCAGCAATATCGCTGAATGGGATTTCTTTACATGTCCAGTAGCCTTTCGGATAGTTAGAATAAATATTTCCAATTCTAATAAGATATTTCGTGAACAAGGCGACACTACAGATTATAACGAACACTGTTACTGTAGAAGTGCATATCGCTTCTTGGTAGAGTTATGTGCATGGCCTAACTGATAATAGGAAAACAGTCACATTGGAATCTGACATGAAACTAGAGAACATTACTCCAAATAGACCTACTTGGGTTAAGATTTAGTTTTGTCACAACTATCTATATTCCGCACCTCTTCTTTGTTGTATATTGCAACACTAAATAGCATGTGGACGCATTTATTTCATACAAGAAGGCAGAACTTCAGAATTTACAGTTTTATCAATACAAGTAGTTGAAACCAGTGATGAGGGAGTATTGAAATGTTTGGAAGATTATTCCCATCACTTAATAAATAATTTTTTTTTGTAAACACGCCAAGCTTCACTTGACAAACTAGAATCATTTCGTCACAAGTTTACAAACTAAAAACACTAAAAATAGCATTTAAAGGCAAACCTAGGAGTTCTTTCCCCACGCCAGCATACAAGATGTATGAATACTAATCTTCAGCAGGTCGTGTTGTACTGGGAGTTGAGGTTCGCCTCGTCAAATGGTTCATTCCTAGAAAAAGCGTATTCCAAGATATTTAAATCGAAAGAATGGATACACAAACAGAAATTAAACAACACGCGAACAATAAGGCGAGCATTAGTACTGATAAAAAAGAAGGGAAGAAACATACAGTCGCTGTCCCTTCACTTTCTAATCCGATACCAATACCAGAAAGAAAAAATATCAACGTAACATCCAATCCTGGGCCATATATACAGAAAAAACAATACGACGTGCCTAAAAAGAGAACAAACGATCGAAAGACATGAATCCCTTTATCACAGTTGAACGAGTAATTGTAAATAATATAATGGCGAATGACAGCATAGCAACACAAAGTAATGTTCAAGGAAACGTTCAGTTAAAAAATTTACCAATAGTTTCATTAGTTGAGAAGTGGAATGGCGAGAAAGGATCTCCACCAGTTTTTGAATTCATAGAAAGCATAGAGAATGCAGTAAGTCTAGGAAATTGGTCAGTTAAATATAAAGTAGAATTAGCCAAGCTGAAGTTGAAAGAATTACCAGCACGCTTTGTAGCCACTTATCCACATCTCAAGGAAGGAGATGTTACATTTAAAATATTTAAGGAGGAATTGATAAGAGAGATTTTAAGAAAGACAGCCATTACAGTTCCAATATTATTTGCTTCATAATGTAAGACAGAAGATAGGTGAAAATGTCCAAACATTCATGGACAGGTGCGGAAAATTATGCGAAAAGACGATACAACAGTTAGATGACCCTGATAGGCAAGAAATATTGAATCAAAAAGCAGAAAATAGACTCCTAGCAGCATTCACAAATGGGTTAAAGTGTAATGTAGGCTTACAGTTAAGTTATAAGATGCCAAAACCTATGGAAGGGGCTAAGCAGAAAGCCATTGCATTAGAGATAACTGAGGCTCAACAAGAGCGGAAAAGTAAGATTGACGACCCCACTAAATGTAAGAAAGTGTTTAACATAGTCTCCAAGCAAACAGGTTCGGCACGGGGTTATGCTAATCGTGGCGAAAATACTTTCCAGAACAGAAGTTATGGAAAAGTTCATAATAATGACTCGTGTTATCGTAGTTCATGTGACAACAATAGGAGTAGACTGGGACTTCGTTTTCCTCCCAGAAACACGAATGCCAAAATGGAACAGATTTGAGGAAATATCAAGTGTTTTAGATGTGGAAAGTTAGGACACATCTCTAGAGCTTTTCACTTTCCCATGTCTCAGCAGAGTAACAATGTAATTGCGTACAACCCACATCGGAATAATAGTGGTCGCCCAAACGCGCAGAGCCGGGTGTCAACCCCGGGCACCACATGGCAGTAATTTCAGTACTTGGGGGAAAAGAAACAATTATTTCTGTTCATGTTGACGGCCTGTCTCACTTGTTCTTAACTGATACGGGATCAGATGTCTCACTTGTAGAACCAAAGGTTAACAAGAAAGAAATAGACAAATCACAATTACGAGCAAAAGGCATAACAGGAGACGATCTCCTGATAGCAGGTACCCAATTAATTGACGTATGGATTATTGGTCAATGTTATCCATACTGTTTCTTCATATGTTGGATACAGACTTTCTCCGACAGTATGATGCAAAAATTGATCTCAGAGAACACACTCTTTATTTAAAAGATGATAGGATTCTGAAAATTAAGAATGTTTGTAATGCTTGTAAAAATGAAAGTGAACGAGTTGGGAACCTGGCCAATTCTGAACTCGATTCCAAAGGAGTCACAGAGAAGTAAATTAAAAGCAAGGTTAAAACATGATATTACAATGCCTCCAAACTCGGAGATAGTCACAGAAACTGTCTTGCACGTGACGAGTTGGGAAGCCAACTCGCATCTATTAGTAGAGCCGGCATTGACAAATGTACCGGGTATTAGCGTGGCGAGAACAGTATGTAGTGTTATCCTTATCTGCAAGAACCTCGGAGTCAGAGAGACTGAGGTATGTAAATGGAGCAATACGGTTGATTTCATTGATACAGGGACGAAAGAATTGAGACTCAGTGAGACGAGTCGGGTAGACAGTGTGAACGACTGTCAGGGTATCCTTGCTTGTAGTGATTGTAAGGCACCGATGAGGGTAGATGACCGAATGGTATCCCCTTTCGTTACCGGTCGGAGGGATGCGTCCCATTGTTTGGTTAACCATCACAATCATGTCAAAGGGGACAAGAGGACATAGTGTCCTGAGTGCACAGAGGATGGAGTAAGTATCCCGACATGTGAGGGTAGGCATGTTGAAGAGACCGTGGACAGGGTCGGTGTAGGTTCCGAGGGCGAGGGTGCGTCCCGAAGTGTCTAAACATGAAATAAAAGCGCTGACAAAAATCGTGAACATAACAGATGAGACACCCAATGTGCGGAAAGGCACAGTAATTGGGTACGCTGAACCTGTGAGAGAAATTGCTGGAGTACTACATGTAAAAAGTAATGAGAGAATACCCCATTTAATTGAGAAACATTGTAATTGTACTGACTCGGACGATAAAATGTTGAAGTTTAAGTTGCAACTAGAGAAGTTTAAAATCGAACCACGGAACAAAATCCTTGCAAGCGTCCCTAGCAATTTTGATGATACAAGTTCACTTCCATGCTCTGAAGTTGGAGGATTTACCATGGGTGGAGAGAGCCAATGCTTATTTTGTAAGAATATACGCAAGGTCACGGAACAGGGCAAAATGTGTCGCTGTATCCCCTACCACTGCCCCAATATTAAAAAGCACCAAATTGGATTAGTTCAGAGTCTGAGTCAAGGAAATCCCGAATCCTGCGTAACAATGAAAAATTAACATAATGAAGGAAGCGAGACGAGAGATAAATGTTGTGAAAATTTTGTAATGTGTTTAGGAGGTACATGTTTGGATAAAAAGAGAAGTAAAATTGAAATAATTGATAGGCAAGTCATAAATCAGGAACCTAGTTGTTTATGTGAGTTTAAATATGATCATCGAAATAAAATTTGTCGTCATGACAGAAAGTATATTGAGAATCAGATTAGAGATGATATTGAAGATTATATTGGAGAGAGTTCTGAAGGTTATAGTTATTCTAGATGTTTTCCAGATTTGAGGAATAAATTGTCTACAGACGAAAGTAAGGAGGTAGAAAGAGTTATAAGGGAAAAGTTAAAACATTTGAAGAGAGTTGATATTGAATTAATGTTTCCAGTGTTAATGAAATTTGCACATGTATTTCAGTTAGAAGGTAGTTCAAACTATGGGTTTACAGGGTTATTGAAACACACAATAGATACAGGAGAGGCCAGACAAAGACAACAGAACCCTTATAGAGTCCCACACACTTTAAAGCCTGTGGTAGCAGAATACGTTAAAGATACGTTGCAAAAAGGTATAATTTCAGAAAGTAAGTCTCCGTGGCAATTTCCGGTGGTAATAGTCAAACAGAGGAACAGAGACAGTATGTGCAAATTGCGTTTTTGTATCGACTTCCACCAGCTGAATTCGTTACTAAAAAGAATGCATAGCCCATCCCTAATGTGACAAGAGACGTTAGATCAACTGCATGGTGCTAAATACTTCTCAACACTCGATTTTGGGAGTTGATACTTTCAGATAGAGGTGGAAGAAGAAGACAAAGAGAAAATTAGTTTTGTAACTTTTATGGGAAAATATGAATTTACTAGATTACCTTTCGGGTTATGTAATGCCCCAGCTACACTTGAAAGACTGATGGAAAATTACATTTTAAATAGTTTATTATGATCAGAGTATCTACTTTATTTGGAGGACATAATATTTAGCAACATGGTAAAAGATCATGCGGAATGTATGAGTAAAGTTCTTGCAAGACAAGAAGAAGCAAATCTAAGGAAAGTGTTGAACCAAATCTGAAGAGTCTAAAAGCAATTAAATAGCTACCAAGACCAAAGAATGTCATTGAAGTTCGTTCAGTTGTAGAACATTCGCAATATTATAGGAAATTTGTTCCAAACTTTGCAGAGATAGCTAGGCCATTAACGAAGTTGACTAAGAAAGGAACACCATTTATTTGGGGAGTGGTACAAGAAGAAGCTTTTCAAACATTGAAAGAGAAAAACTAATCTCTTAACCAGTGTTAATCTATCCAGATTTTGCTCAAGATTTCATTGTTAAGTACAGATGCTAGTAATTATGCGGTAGGAGCCTTATTGTCTCAGATGAGAAATAATCAAGAAAAACCAATAGCTTATGCGAGTAGACAACTTAACTCAGCCGAAAGGAATTACAGTGCGACAGAGAAAGAATTATGTTCTCTTGTCATTGCCACTAAATGTTTTCGCACATATTTATATGGTAGAAAATTCACGGTAATAACTGATCATGCAGCTCTTAGATGATTGTTGAATTTTCAAGATCCTAGATCGAGACTAACGAGATGGGCTCTCAGAATGTCAGAGTATGACTTTCATGTTGTCCACATACCTGGCAAAAAGTATCTGAATGCAGATTGTCTTTCTAGAATGGTAAATGCCGTAGGAAAAGATATCTTGTGGTCTAAATTTATTAGTGAAGAACAAGGAAAAATGCATTCTGTCAGAATATCACTGAGGATGGACATTGCGACTTCTTTAAAGATGAGAGGTATTTTGTTTAAACGAGAATCAGATAAAAATTTACTAGTTGTTCCAAAATCACTAGTAAAGAGAGTGATAGAGCATCAACATTTGACACCTTTTTAGGCACATCAATGTGTAAGGAAAACACAGAGTCTGTTAAAGACAATTTACTGGTGGCCTAGTATGAATAAAGTCATAGAGCATTTTATAATAAATTGTGAGGATTGTATTAGGAGAAAAAGCAATAAGTCAGCAAAAGCCGCATTAGGTTCCTTGCCTGAAGTAAATTTTCCGTTTCAGCTTGTTTAATTGGATATTTTAGGACCTTTACGAAAAAGCGAACAAGGAAATAAATACAAGTTGACGTTTATTGATTACTTTACAAGATATTGCGAAGCGATACCTATTCTGGATCTAAGTGCAGAAATAGTAGCGAAACATTTTGTTCAACAGATAATATTGAAGAATGGTTGTCCAGACAAAATATTAACCAACCAAGGTCGTAACTTTTTTACATGCTTAATGTTGAAAACATGCAAGCTTATTAAATTTAAGAAATTACAGACATCACTGTTTAGACCTCAGAGTAATGGTAGAGTGGAGATACCATGGCGGACATGATCTCACACTATGTAAATGAATATGGAAGTAATTGGGAAGAGTATTTGCTATATGCAGTCCATGCTTACAGATCGGTACCCCATACAATCAGTGGTTATAGCCCACATTATTTATTGTATAGGAAGGACATTAGGTTACCACCCATCGGGGAACTTCATTGTCACGTAGAGACATATGGAAGGGGTAATACTGTCGAGGAACACGTTAAAAAATTAGATAAAAAGTTTAAAGAAGCTTATGAGTTAGTAAGTGAAAGAAACAAACATGCATTTGATAAACAAAAGGAATATTATGACAAAAAGGCGAAAATTTTAAGTATTATGGTAGGAGATTATGTATATTTACACACACCCAGTGTTAAGAAAGTGACAGTTTCAAAGTTTTATAAGTTCTGGTCTGGACCTCATAAAGTTTTGAGAAAATTAGTAGTCTTAACATTTAAAATATTGTTGGAAAAACAGTAAGTCATAGTAAACAGTGACCAATTGAAATTGTCAAAGAATAGTGTAAAGAATAAATTCGTTGGTGATAATAAACAAATTCCACGGAAGAATAAGATTGATAACGCACATAAAAATAATAGAGAGGAAATGGGCGATTCTTCAGGAGATTCAGATAGCAATTCTGAAGATGATGTTATAGGTCCCACATCACACCCGATTCTACGTGATATAGGTGAAGTTAAGGAAATTTATATTGAGAATCGTAGTGAGGAGAGTAATACAAATGAAGGTGAAATTGAGGAGGAAGTCTAGGAAGCAGAAGATGTATGGGAAACTTTACAGTATCTTAAAAATAAAGTACAGAAGGCGTCACATGAAAATGCTAGTAGATATAATTTACGTTCGAAGGCAAGAGATTTAGCTAGTCAGGAGGGGATAAATACAAGTGACATTAATGATAGTATTAATGATTAAACAGAGCGAGATAAATAACTAAGGCACTGTTTACTTAATTTTCATTACAGATCACACAGCGAGTCGTGGCGTGACTCTGGTGCAGGAGAATGAAGTGCTGTTAACTGGAGACAAGCGGACTATAGTATTAGATATTCCTGTCAGAGAATCGGAAGAATCCGTAAATAAATTTAAATAACAATTGGAAATAGTAAAAGGTGTATGTGTGGTAAATATTAGTAACCAATATATATTCGAGGAGTTCACCATACTCAAGAAGACAATTGACGAATTAGACGAGGAAGTGAAGGAATTATTACTTATTGTACCTAAAGATAAAGTAAGGGAGAAAAGAGGACTTATTGATGTAGGAGGATCAATTTTAAAGTTTTTATTTGGAACACTTTCTCAGGAAGATTATGTTCATATTCTTGAAGTAACAAGTCAGCTAACTAATAGGCAGGACAAATTGATACATATTGTAGAAAAACAATTGACATACATGAAAGGTCTTAGTGAGAAGGTCCAGAGGAATACAAAGAATGTAGAAAAGTCTTGCACAAAATTTAGCCAAGATAGTAACACATTTAGAGTCAATATCAGGGAGAATATATCGTGTTGCACTCAGCTTGGGAAAAAGTGGTCCAATATAATAGTTTGGTTAGGGAACTCTAATGTTTCAGACATATAGGCAGGAGATAATGAAAATTAAAACTTCGTTGAATATAATAGCTACAGGGAAATTGCCCACAATATTGCTAACTCTTGGCAAGTTGTCACAGATATTTAAAAAAAATATATTTGAAACTTTCATCAGATAAGACATTGATAGCTGGTACAGACCTATATCAATTTTATAATTATTACGAAGTTACTACGGTTCATGCTCTTGCGACTCCTGATAGTATTCAACTAGTTATAGAATTTCCTTTAAAGCCAACAAACTCATATTTTCGATTTACAGAGTATACCCTTTTCGTGTATTTGAAGAGAAGTTAGGAAGACATGTTGTCGTGTATCTGTAAAATTGTATATGTATTGTAGTGTAAGTACTGGGCAACACGACTTAGAGCTTATGTAAATGCACGAGGTTGAGCGGACGTAAGTACCGCTGGATAGCATACAAGTTGTTTGTTAAGTGGTCCCTCTATGTCAACTGTACGGGATAGACCGTTAAGCTAATGTGTAAAAAGTGTACACTGCGATCA
>PNEQ01019039.1:0-20778 GCA_003012365.1 Medauroidea extradentata
GGCACAGGCGGCGCCGCCGCCATGCGGTTTTCAAACTGTCACTGCCGCATTTTTTAACGGATTTTCGCTATTTTTGTTTTATTTTTAATATTGTAACTTACCAAGTAATAACTGCAACTCTACAATTCATATTTTAATGCCGTGAATTAGATACAGTATGTTTTACTTATTGTCAATGTAATTCCTTACAATTTTTTTTTTGTCATATAATTTTGTTATTTTTTGAGGGTTCCTGAGATTGTATTCGTAGAATCGCTACCTTCGTTAAATCCAGGGTTCGTAAAATCGGGAGTCTAGTGTACTTGGTAAGTTACAATATTAAAAATAAAACAAAAATAGCGAAAATCCGTTAAAAAATGTGCCAGTGACAGTTTGAAAACCACACGGCGGCGGCGCCACCTGTGCCAAGCCGGCTGGCCTGTCTCCGTCAACTACGACGTATTAGGATCTATATTGAGGTCGTACTATAGACACAAAGGTCCAGCGCATGCGCATATTGCTCATTTAACTATAGTACAGCCTCCTTCTAGGCTGTTTCACGACGTCTTATATATCTCTCGTCTCGCGCCGAATGAGTTTACTTTTTTACACGAACTCTATAAGTAATAGCGTGATATTTTTCTTTATTGCGTTTACACCATACGTACTTAAAACAATTAACTTGGCGCATAATTTGCTTGAAGAAAATGCGTTACCGCGTGTCGTAAAACGTGCATTTCACAAGTGAGCACGATAATAGCGCTACCTATTGACCAAGCGAACAAACATTTGTCTCCGGGTATGTAGAATTTGGAAAATAAATAGACGTTCGTGTATTACGTAATCCCGGAACTCCTAATTTATTTTTACCGCATATACTGACTGTGAAAGTGATTATTTTCATTCACTTATACATGTAATTCTCGACGATTTTAGGTAAGAACGTCACAAAATGGTGTTTTTGGGACAACGTCGGTATATACTACGGTTAAGGTTAATTCTACTACAGGTTAGAAAGAAAATACGTTTTCTTATGGGACAGCTTGGCACAGGGAAAATTTCTGCCACTAGTTTCGCTTCAATCGCTAAGTGACCAGAAAAATACGAAACCGCATTAAAATTAAATTTAAATGAACTTGCAAATTATATTTGTCATTTAAATTAATTTTCAAGTGAAAAGAAACCAATTTCTCCTATTAAATTGTCAACTTAATGAAACTTAAAATTCAGGAAAGCTCTGTGATTGGTCAGTTTGGTGTATTAGCGATACGAGTGCTCAAGTGGTCAAGTAGCAGAAGTTTTCCCTGTGCCAAACTTATAACATTGATCTTTCTAACCTGTTGTAGAATTAACCTTACTACGGTGCCGCTATCTATCAGCCAACTTGTGAACGTTCGTACAGTTGCGTTATCTGTCAGCTCTACACGATACTAGTATCTACGTTCTCGTACAATTCATCAACAACGTCGAGGGAATGTTTTTACGTTAAGTTATATAAAACTGCGCAATGAATAAATACATTAGCCTATTCCTTCTTTCTTTGGTGAATAATTTACAGGGGCATTTTACTAGTAAGGAATGCCTACTTTTTTTCCATTAAATGCTACGCAAATCGGGCTATTCGCTCGTGAGAAGTCACTCGACAGCTTGGTTTTCTCTTTTTAGGACAAAGGTCGATCATATCTATTGTTTAGCGGTGTTCTTTTGATCGTAAGACGTCAGCCTATTGATATAAATTTATATTTCAACTATTACTTGCGTTATTTTTCTGTTAAATGCTACGGAATTCGGTCTATTCGCTCGAGAGAAGACGCTCGGAATCTCGATTTTCTCATTTTTCTAGGAAAAGGATTGGTCATATCTATTGTTTAGCGGTGTTCTTTTGATCGTAAGACGTCGGACTATTGATATAAATTTATATTTAAACTATCACTTTCTTTATTTTTCCGTTAAATGCTACGGGAGTCGGGCTATTCGCTCGAGAGAAGACACTTAGGAATCTCGATTTTCTCAATTTTTGGGGACAATGGTCGGTCATATCTACCGCTCAACATTGTGACGTCTGGCTACTGATATCAATTTATGTTTACATTATTACGTTAATTAATTTCCCGCAAAACGCTACGGAATTCGGGGCCTAGAGACACTTTGCAGAAAAAAATGCAATTTTAAAATTTTCTGTTAGGCTGGGGGGGGGGGGGGGAAAAAATAAGCCGCAATCGAATTTACGAAGGTAGCGATTTTACGAATGCGATGAAAGGAACCGTGAGTATTCGTAAAATCGGGGGTCTAGTGTATACTTCAAATCGTGCTGCGGACGTGACTTGAGCCTCGCAGGCCGGACTCGTAGGGTTAAGGTGCAGTTGACACATGTGTCTATGACGTAGCTCTGCGTGACTACCACCACGTAGCCGTCCGGCTTGTGAATCATTGGCTAGTCCGTGAGGTGTTTCTACACAGCTTCCATCCAACCACCCGGCACCCAAAATCATAACTCAGTACAGATTTTAAAGCATACACAAGTCACAGGATATTAAGTACTGTATGTAATGCACATAGTAGGTATGTGATTCTCTAACTGATATTAATGTTGCATTTTCATTGCACATTGATTACTGTATAGAAGGTTGTAGCATGAATCATGTCTGTAGGTGGTGAGGCAATTTCTCTAAGAGATAAGTGGTGTGGGTGGGTGGGTGTCGCTTCCTAATATGTGCAGTGTCCTGTCCTTGAGACGGCAGAGTGATTTGAAAGTTAAGAATGCAATTTAGTAAAGTCAATAACAGGACTTTAAATTAAGTAACCCTGCATTCAAATGTACCACACATGCCCTTTCAAAAAATAACTCTTAAAATACAAATGCAGAACGTAACATTAACTTACGTTAAAACAAGGAAAATTCATTTTAAAAAATGAAATGCATTCATTTCAAAGTTCGTGACAATTAAAATGAGTATTACAAAACTATAAGTACTTGCCTTTATCAACAATTCTAAATTGGTTTAAATAGGATACTTTTTTCAGTGAATTTTACTGTACATGTTTAATGTTCTGAATTATGTTAGATGTTACGTGTTGGTGTTATACTCGTGTAAGTACAATATCACAAATCCTGCAGTCTTAGCATTTGTAACATAGCCAGTGACTGAGACTGTACTTTATAATCACTGCAAACAATATAGTAGTCAGTAAATTGTCTGTATTCATTCCCTGCAACATTTTGGTATAAAGTTTTTGCAAGTACATTTTTCACAATCTGAAATGGCCTACACTGTCAATACTTGAATTGGGTCATTGTAAAGAATTTTTTAAAACAATCCACACAGTCATACAAGATTGAAGGTAAAAGTATCTCACTTCAGCAACTTCAGAAATGTACACATGCCAGTTTTCACAGGTTGTAGAGCATCCTTTGTTAACAGAATTACTCTGCCAGGAGTAAGCTGTTGGCTTACTTAGAGGTGTTTTATAATACTGGGTGTCTGTGTTTCTAAAACTTGTTGCAGTTGGTGGGTTTATTCTAGATGTTATAATCATAAGTTTTTTTCCATAGTACTTGATTACTGTCTAAATCTGTAAATCTACTTTAGAAAAAAAGCCTATTAATTTACTATACTTTGTCTGTGTTGAATTTTGATTAAATGTGCTTTTATAACATTACCTTATTAACTCTGAAAGTATTAAAATAAGTCAAATCTATTTTCCATTATGGTGGTGGATTTGCATTATTGTCCATCTTTATTGCTATTCACACTGTCGTGGACAATCACGAGAGCAGTAACCAAGCTAAGAGGAGAAGAAGAAGGGGTTAGTAGGCCAATGAGGCACTAGGATTTGGTGCTCGTTCACTCCAAACGACATGTCACAATCTGCTTTGTATGGTCCTGGATTTTTTCTATATAGTGAATGCTAATTAATAGCAGCTATAAAAGTACTCTCTATCCCATGTAAGAATTCCGTGTTTTGACAGCCGATGCTACCAATAATTTTAACACGTTCCACACACTTGGGGTAACCATTTAAAACAACAGGACGTGACCGTATGACCCGATGAAGTAGTAGTGGCAGCCTTGAAACTCGGTTAACTTCCATTGCCGACGCTGAAAGTAGTGTGTATTATACGTGAAAAATAAGTACACATTTTGGAGTAAACATAATGTAATAACACGGCTTCGAATCCAGCATTAGTCAACTAACTATTTTATTCTATTAAAATCGACAATTTTATAACTGACAAACAACCGCACCGTTATCAGTCGACCTGTAACCAAAACAAAACGTAGCACTGCGATTTGCGAGTGTGAAACGTTACTGCGCTCGCGTGTGTTTGAGATTCTTATAATGTGTTACTTTATTATTCTGTGCATATATGTAATATATTGTAATGTGGGCATTATAAAACCCAGCCTGTAATCACCAATGGGATATTATAATGTCCGGCAACCAAAACAAAGAGCGGCCATTTGTGTTGCGAATGTTTGAGGTTGAGCTTCTCATGTGTTCGTGTTCATTTGAGATTCTTGTACGGTGTTATTTTCATATTTTGTGCATGTATGTAATTGTAATGTATTGCAATGCAGGGATTAAAAAACACGGCTTGTAATCGCTAACGACAACGGGATATTAAGACGTGATTCGGAAGACGGGAACTTCAGCTGGCATGTCTACAAAAACAGTCGCTAAATAAGAAGTATGTAATCCGTCCAGAGAAAAGTGCAACGTTAAATTAAAAAAATGTTACCTTAACTTTTATTTTAACTGAATTTGTGGGTAAACACCTACAGTTCTTGTTGTAGTTTTATACGTAAACATGCTTTTTCAAGGCGCCAGCTTAATAAATTCTTTTTGTAAGAAAAAGTCAATGTTTTATTTTATTATTATTTTTTTTTTTTAAAGTAAGTGGGTAATATAAAGTCCACGTGAGTTTTTGTGCTCATCAGCTGCAAAAATTTAGGCCTACATATTACCAAAAGAAATAGCCAGAAGACGTAAGTCTATATATTTCCCGGTCATTAAAGTGTGCTGGTTTGGATGACATGTGTTAATTAATCAATAAAATATTAAAAGCTGATCTGGGCAATTAGGCCTACTCATGTTTGTTTATTACTTACGCTTTTTATTGCTATATTATTCCCTGGTTGTGAGAGCACAAATTTTTGCTATATAGCCTACAATAGTCGCATGACTCTAATAACACTGATATTTCAAAGGTAGGCCCTACCATAAAATGTAAGTTTGTTTGTCTACAACTGGAAACTTATACTAGGCCTATACTGCTTTATGATCTGATAGTGCAGAACCCAATTTAAGGAAACATGAAAAATAATTGTAGTAATTCCTGCATGAATTATTTTATTTATTAGTAAAGTTTAAATGTGTTTGCTTGCACTGCCATAAACTCTTGCAACTTCAGTTTGTTGTAACCAAATAAGCTACTATTATTTAATCTTTTTAGATGTCAGGTAGAAAACATAAGTTGCCCATACATGTTTGTTTATTTTTGGTAACGCCATTAAATATTAAATTTTGATCAAACCTAGACAAATATACAAAAAAAAGTTAAATTTTAAGTAATTGTGTTAACTTAATATCTGTAGAGTAGGCTATCCATTGCTGTAATATGAAATAATTCCAGTAACATTGCCCACCTAACCCTATTCTCCGTTCACTCTTGAGTTGAGTTCTGAAGTAAACAAATAAAGTAATATCATTGCACTTCGCTAGCTTCTAATTGGCTCAATTTGTGCGTTGCGCCGACGTACTATTTCCAACCGACAAAAGTGTGTACAATGGGCATCATAGGAAACAACAATGCCGTTTCTTTATAATTTGCTTTGTTTATCCTAAAACTCAACTAAAAGTGAACGGAGAATAGCAAGATTAATGTGCAGCTAGTATTGAAAACAAATTATTTGTCTGAGATCTAAAAAAATTATCTCAAGATATCACAACAAACTTTGGATGTTATTGCAATCATAATATACCTTAACTGTTGACATGTTTTGATTGTCAGCGGGGAAGCACATGGTGGTGGAAGGATACATGATGTTTTTGTTTACATTGCCCTACTTTTTTATGATCTGTCAAATAATGGAATTCTTATACGGTATAGACTGTTGTGCATTTTATCACAGGTGTTAATATTTCTTATAATTTTTATAAGGTTTTTTTACATTCGGGCCTTAGTAAATAAGGGCACAGAGAGGGCTGGACACGAACACATCTGTTTTTTTTTTTTCCGATAGGTAATATTTTCATGAGTTTACCAATTTTGTTGAAGTTATTACAGTAACTGTTTCACAGTTGTTACCTATTATTTCATCATCAACAAATATTTTTGTAGGTAAGGAATGTGTGTCAAAACTCTTACTTTTGTTAAATATTTAAGTAACATTACCTTAATACAGATTTGTAAATTATGCAATACAGTAGTTGAAATTCCTCACATTTATTTAATCAGTTGGTGGTTGTAGGCCTATGCTACATAATTCACAAATGCACATAAAAAGAGAGGGGGAAACAATTTTACTAAACCTTTATTATTTATTGCAGCCATAAATTGACTATAGAAATTGACTATAGATTTTGTGGTAAAGAAAATGTGCAGTTACGGTGAAGATCTTTCATTTCCTCCAGTCGCGGATCTCGCTAGGTGGCAGTTCTCCCTCTAAGAGTCTTGTCTTGTCTGGCCAGCTCAGAGAGTGAGACAGCGTGAATGTGCGGGAGGGACAGAGGAGTGCAAGTACTGTGAAGGGGTGGTGAGGGCTGTGGAAAGCTATTAGTCACGCTCATACAAGCAGGCTGTCTGTCCCCTAAGGGCACAAGTTTTTCTGCCTCCAGAGGCCCCAAGCCTTCGCGAGTTTGGCCGAGGCCAAGTCTTCAGAGCTTCAGTCCGCGCCTGCAGCTGTGATTTTGTTTAGGTGAAATTCGTGATGCATTTATGTCTCCTTTTGTAGTGGGAGTTTTTTTGAAATTGTACCACGACTGTTCTAATTATATGATGCCTGCTGATGTTTTTATAAAATTGAATAGTATAGGAGAGTATGTCGTGACATGTGATCACTGTACACACAAACGATTATATATTTTTAAATTCATACATAAGGAATGATTAATAAATGAAGTAGAAAAAAATTGTTCATGTTGCATCACCCAATTTGCGAACTTTCTGGCATACAAGTGGCTGAAATATAGTCTTCCCGAAATAAGGCATCACTGTGGGAGATTTTTTTACTTGCATTATGTAATAATTATAACTGATTTGCTTAGTCTTATTTTATTTATTGTTTTAATGAAACTTTATCAGATACAATATTTGTTTTACGCCTGTCAACAGTTCGATAATTTTGCGTGTATGTGATAAAGGTTTGTTCGATACTTTTTTTCATCATTAAAATATACAATGGTAAGAATAAGAAAAATGAACAAACCAAACATATTTCATGTAGTAGCTTTCAATCTGCATTTTACACATTATCATGTTTCTTATTACAGTA
This sequence comes from Medauroidea extradentata, assembly GCA_003012365.1. Classification (NCBI taxonomy): domain Eukaryota; kingdom Metazoa; phylum Arthropoda; class Insecta; order Phasmatodea; family Phasmatidae; genus Medauroidea; species Medauroidea extradentata. The sequence goes on from PNEQ01019039.1 coordinate 7,476, forward strand.
CTACATAATAATCATACAGATTTCCATCCCTGTTATATACACAATCATTATATTTGTTTTATATCATAGAATATTCATGAAACATAAGTCATACGAATTACCACCTGTATTATGTACACAGCAACACAAAAACCACCAATAAAATCTACTTTTCAAGGTACAGTGTGATATACTTTTGTCATATTAATTTTAAAATGTATATGGCAGAAATACTATCTTTTAGCTGAGCTGGAAGTTATGAATTTCTTTTAATTTTCTCAAATAGCAATCACTTTTCCATAGTAGTTCTCCTAAATTTAACACACAATTTATACATATTCCTGATATCATAAGCTTGTACATTTAAACATTTTGCTAACTGTGACTGCAGATACTTAATATATAAACACTTTTATTTTAAACATGAATATTACTGTATTAGGTACTTGTAACTGTTTAATACCCAACCATACAGCTCTGTTAATATTGTCTGGAATTTTACATATATTTAATATTTTCTGACATTTGCTCTTATGCCCCTTATTTCTCTCAAGCACTTGTAATTATTCAATATACACTACATTTGATCAACATATTATTTTTCAATTTAATTTGGACATATATACATACAAACATACACACGTACTGTGCGGCAAGATGAAGAGGAGAACATGTCGGACAAAAAGCAAACTATAATATACCCACAACAAATTGTATAAAACAGTTCCTTTAATTTCTTATTTTAATTTTTTACAAATGTCCTTACATTTTTTACTAAAATAAGACATATTTAACGAACAATAAAACTTCATAAATTGTTTACATAACATACTATAGTCGTTTATATTACAACACAGTAACTTTAAAACTCAACAGAAAATTTAAATTGCATACTGCAACAATAAATTTCTAACTTGAGAACTACACATTTTTATCTCCTCTGAACTCACTAAAATGTGATTTCCTTTGCAGAAACTTTTAGTTAAACTTTTTGATGAAATAAAACTTTTGGTTTACAAAATGCATGTATGTAACACATTCGTTCAGTTACATTCTATTTAAAACATGTCCAATGTGCTTAGTATTATTATGGCAAGGGCGATGTCATTCTTTTGCTTGCATAGTCTCCAACCAGCTGATTTTTTGGAATTTTTAATCACATTTAACATAACTTTAGCTAATTTTTGTAGCAGTAACTATTTATTCAGGCACATTAGTTACAAGTTTTAAACATTTTTTACCTACACTTAAGTAATAAGATCTTTTTAACGTCATATATGTTGTAGCTAATCCAACATGCACATTGCTTTTATTGAAAGCAAAAAGTTTTCTACAGGAACGCTGTTAATTTTAGGCCCCTATTTAACATGTTAAACTCTTAATTATGCTAAGAGTTCTACAAATGCTTATATTTGCCATACAAACACACGCCAATTGACAACATTTAACTAGTTTAAACTTATAGCACTAACAAAATTAAATTTCGAAAATATAAATGCTCTGGGTGAATTCTGTACCTCAACGTATTGTGGATTAGTTATGACTTTTAACATTTAATGTCCCGCCTGTCGGGACATATTTCGTGCCTCTGAGTCATGGATGCAGGTACATGATTAGAGCGACTTTTATGCGCATACTTCGAGTACCCTACAATTTCTGCATGCATGCCACTGATCTGGGCCAGCAGTGTTTAAATATTTACAGTTTTGATTTTCAGCGATACTGTACTTTTATGTGAGAATTCTGCGCTGAAAACTAATGCAGAAAATGTGTGAAGTGTGAGTATTTTTTACTTGGTAACCGTTTGAGGCACACTTGCATTTAGAAGAAAAGCTGCAACGCAATTAATGGCCTTATGGACAGGCGCAACTAAGCAGACATGCTATCCATTAGACCACAATGATCACGTGAAAGTGGGAGAAGTGGGTATCCATATTAGACACAAACTTTGCATTGAGAAAGTAAATTTACGAATTTCCAAACGTTGCTGTATTTGTAGGAGCAAAAATATTGCAAAAGTTACTTTTTTGAAAATAGCATATGAAATCATCAACCAAGTATATCATTTACGCTGGGTCATTATGAACATATACAGCAGTCTAATAACAAATGTGCACATAACGTGATGAAACTTAAATTGAACATCATTTAAAATATATTGCAATAATGTCCAAGTTAAAATATGCAAGCATGTATTTTGCTGAAATTCGAGCTTCAGCAAATCTCTTTGTTTTAACAAGCTTGTTTGTGTATAGCAAAATTAAGGTGAATGTAAGCTTCCCTGTAGTATCGAAGTTTGCAGCAGGCTTTCTGCAAATCTCATAAACAAACTTGCTATATGGGCTGTTTGCAAATGGACTTGAAATATGTCTAGGCACATATAAAGTTTTTTGCGTATGTTTCAAATCATTTCAAATCAAAGTTTTATGGTAAAAATTGTTACATGAACACAAGCACTACATACTTCAAAAATGGAAAAATAATCGAGCCATGGAAGAATACACACTCATACACTCATCCAGCATTCAAGAACTATTACACATCCTTAACTTTGTATTTATTCAAACTTCTTTCCTGTGCCTTCAATATATATTCTGGCTCACGGATCAGCTGTCTCCTTGGCCGACAGGGATCGGCGAGCTCAGGCAAGGGACAGAAAAAAAACCCCGCACCAGTCGTGATTCCATTTTGTCATGCCAGAAACTATCATCTCTCTCAATTTGTTCAATTGAGATGCCTTTCGGCATCCACGCAACAAAGTCGCACCACTTCCTTTGAGTAATGTCAATCTGTCTTTGCACCTGAAAGAAGTAATTGTGAGATTGATTTAGATGAAGAAAACCATCCACAACTTTACAGAAGAACGACTTCAGCTGTGCTGCTGTCTCAACTGGAGTTAGCTCTCTTGCTGATTATGGGTATTTCACCTCCAAAAGACAGTCATCATTAACTAAACCATCGGGTGATACTCCAAAGAAACAAAACTGGAGGTCGACGAACATCCCACAACGTTGAACAACATGGCCTGTGGTTTCTTTGTACCCCAAGCAAATATACTCTTAGCAATAACTGGCAGCCCAAACTCAACAAATGTATGTGGGGTACCAGATGTTACGGCATTTATTTACGTAGTACAAATAGACTTCCGAGTTGTTTTACACTAATTCACTTTGAAGTTTTACACTGTGTGCATATGAGAAATGTGGCTGACGCCACTATACGAAAGAACTGCATTTAGTCGAATAACATAAAATTTTTATGCTCATTTAACACTTTGCAAGACTTCATATTCTGACCGTATTTCAAATACAGTTTCCAGTACCTTTTTTTTTAATGTTGCTAAATCGCTAAAAAATATCCTAGCACTGGTTTACTTATAATTTTACAATGAAACCTATAATTTGCAAGACAGAACCAGCATGATTATAGCCACTAATTCAATTTAGAAATGCTTCTTCTGTTGGAAAATAACCTGAAACCATATTCACATTCACTTGGTAAAATAAAGTTTACATATTCTGTAATAGTATTGCCAGAATGTTATAATGATTTTGGTTAGATTTCGGGTTAAAAAAACTGCCGGCATAAAAGATGCAAAAAAATCGAGATACGTGTCATGTCTAAATAGTGGATCAATACCTAAAAGTGGATTTAAAGTGATTTAGGCAAAACTCTACGCAGAAAATTTTCAAATATTTATTGGCTATTAGATTTTCTGGTTAAAAAAAATGCAAAGAAACTTTTACGAAGTTTGAAGACCATTACTATCATTATTGTACCTATTTATGATCTGCTTCATACAAAGCCAACATACCTATAATAATTTTGGTAATATTGGAAATAATGCATAATATTTCTGAAGCTTTAAAATTATATTGGAAACATTACTACACAGGATGTCATGTAATTTGCGGACACTGACTGCACCACGCTAGTAAGTGACCTAAACTAAGGGTAAAGCACTCTTTGGTGAAACAACGCCAGGCCCTTAGCCTATGAGAAAATTGACTCCAAAGAGTTTATATAAAAAAAAAAAAAAAACGTAGGTGTTTGGTGAACAAGATTCTTCGTAGATACTGCCCCAACGAGGTAAATTAGTAACAAAAAGTATGTATAGAGAATACTTAGGTAAAAATTCTCTATGCCCTTACTTTCCGAAATAGGTTAAAAAAAAACAGTGCGGGAGTATGTAGGTAGGGTTGCTGTCACTACAATGTCAATTTTCTCTTAAACTAAAGGTCTGACAAGTTTTTACCTGCTTAATTTCTGTCACCATCTCATGTGGTGCAGGCTGCATCTACCATCCTTACCACACATTTCTCCTTCTCTGGTTTTTTTTTTTTTTTGACATTTTGGAGTCAATTTTATCGTAAACTAAAAACCTAATGACTTTTTATCAAATAGTACTTAACTCTTAGTTTAGTTAACTTATTCACATGTTGCTGTCAGTGTCCGCGAATTACATGCCACCCTGTTTATAATTATTATAATTTTCAAAACTTTGTATATTATGCCAGTACTGGCACCGACAATATTGGCTTCCTTGTAGATTTTGTCCTCCTTTGTAACGATACGGAACACATCAACTGAATCCTGAAGTCTTTAACAGATAGCCATACCTAGATTTACTTACTCGGATGAATCTAAAACCACGTCCCATTTGGTGGTTTGGAATGTGGATTTTCGTAATTTACAATTAGAACTTTCGAAGATTCTAAGCGAAATGTATCGCCGCCTAATGTGTTAAGATGTTTGCTTGGAAACGGGGTTAGTCTGTCGTGCTGGCAAGGGAAGGCGTCGTTGTGTTACATTGAAACAAGAATCGCTCCCCGCCCTTATTACTCACGCAACTAGAAGGTTATGGGGGAACCATGAAATTTTGGACCAGTGCCTCCTCTCCCCCCCTTCCACCAACTCCTCTCGCCAAAAACCATTCCAACTCGAGCCTAAGATTTTGCGGCGAAAACAGGTGTTTCAGTGATTGTCTAGCTGATAGTCTAGTTACCTTGGGCCAGATGCCTGGCTGTTAATTTTTGGATAGCTACCATTCTGTTTACGTCCCTTATCGTTATTTAGTGTGCAATATCTGAAAGACAATTTTTTATTATTTAATTTAGGTAGCACATTTTGTGGATAATGAAACACAAACTTACAGCATATATATATATTTTTTTGTCAATAAAATAGGGTCACTTCATCACTAACACAAATAGTGATAACTGGATCGTGGTCCTAGTTTTATTATGCGCCTATTCTGAAATGATGGGATATTTAAATATGCAATCTTTGATGGGCAAATAAAACATCTCCAAATAATTTCATTGCAGGTTTCATAATATAAAAAGGATAAATACATATTTTCTCAGCTAACACAATATTCACTGTATACGTGCAGTAGAACCTCTTTAATACAAAGCTGAAGGGACAAAAATTTTTGCTGCTTGTAATATTGAGGTTTGTTATATCAGCTGTTTGAAAAGGTTCTACAATTTTGGTTTTTGTATCTTTGTATGTCCTCACAAACCTAACATTACATTACTACAATAACTTCAGTTTACAATAAAACTTGATATTACACTGTTTCAAGTAAATAGAATGATTTTATTAAACTTCAAATTTCTTACCTCATTCCAAGGGGATAAAAAAACCACTTTGTATTAATGAAACTTTCTATTAAAAGGGTTTGTATTAACGACGTGTGTGTCTGTGTGTGTGTGTATATATGTATATATATAATATATATATATATATATATATATATATATATATATATATATATATATTAAACACACACACACACATGTATATGTATATATTATCTACATAACGAACACGTAGTTATCTTTTTATAATGCATGACGTTCTTGCTCACATGTCCATGTTGCAATTACAAATGTAGACAGCTAATCATATTTTTTTCTGGGTACAAGTATTTAGAAATACCCCATAAAACTGTAAACTTAAAAAGTTTATTTACCAAAGAAGACTCCAATTATTCTCTTTCCACTTCCTGGTAACCTTCATGTTTAAGTCATTACGATTGCACTCTCCGATTCATTACTTGTTTGAAAAACCAATTACGATTTCCCGCCAGAAATGGGCTGCAGAAGCAATGCAATCTAGCGGCAACGCTCAGAACGCTTGACTGCGCGCATCACGCCAGCTACCTAGCGGCCGTTTGCTGAACTATCAGTGTATATGCCGCTTGGTTCGAACGGCTATGAACACTCAGTTCAAATAAAGTGACATTAAAAATAAGATTCCTTTGGGTGCATTGAAAATATGTTTCCTGAGGCACTGCTCAAATGAAAGATATCACCTTAATGAGTGGCCTTCCGTGTCATGTTATGAAATAGCATTGCTATTAATAATTAGACTGTAAAGTAAATGTCTTATAAATAATGATAATTTTATATAACCTAATTAGTAAATACCTTGACTGTTCAGTCATGTACTACGTCTACTCCCCATTTAAGATCAAAGATTTTACCGTAATTTTAGTGATTTTTGCTTGCGATAAAATTTGTGCTGGTTTGTGTTTCTTATGTTTTACATGGTATGTGAAGAAAATTTATTGTAGATGTCTATTCTCGAAATTCATACGTAACAACTTATATGTAAAATAAGATTATTTGTTTTAACCCTTGCTGCCACATTAAATTATATTGGTAACATGTTGCCAGAGATGCCAACCTTGTGGCGTACTTATCAGTAGTATGCATTTAAAGAGCTTGGGAAGGGGGGGGGGGAGAGATTCGCATGACAACAAAAAAAATTAACAAAATTAACAAAATTACTAATTACTTTGTACAATACATCCAAGGTGATAATAATAAAAATGATGATGATTTAACGTACGCAAAGTTATTATTTAACTTACCCAGGAACAGTAGAATTAATATGATGGATCAGTATAGGTGATTCGGAATAAAGTGAGCACTAAAAAAAGCCCTGATTAATTTCTATTTTCTGCCAGTTTATATCTTTCCGCTACATGTAAACATCAACATTGCCACGTGCTTTTATTTACATAGTCTTGTACAATATTTACATTTACGTTAAAGTGCTCCTTTAAATTTTTGCTACAATATGTACTCATTAAATGCACGGGTGCTGAATACATGCTATACTCAGTAGTAATCTTAGTTATAAATACCTGCGAGTTAACATCTTAAAACACTGGTTTCTCTGCGTCTACTCTAACGGCGCTATTAATTACTGTTACGAATCTCGTAAATCCATGCACAGTATATTCGAACTTTTAAATTAAAACCGTCACTAAAAAAACACACGACACACGCAACTCAAGAATTAAAATTCCGTTCAACATACTGCAGTGAACGACGACGTTGAATGTGTTTATAAGAAACCCATATTCATTACACAACGGAAAAACAAACTGAATGATGCAATGCGGCGAAAACCTAACTCTGATGCCATCTGTCGGTGAAATTTTAAACTATCTCTGCGGCGCGAAGCAATATCGCCGTGTGCCAACGATAATCGACTTGGTTGCGTCGCATTGTACTGCCGCTGATTAAATAGAATTATACAGTCAGTAGGTATGTCAGTAAGAACTTAAATAAATATTTTAAATTATATTAAATACAGAGAGGTCGTTTGCAATTGATGTTGTTTCACTATTGCTGTATTCAAATAAGAAAATAAACGGGACTACATGCAGTTATTCGCTACCAACCATACAAACAAAAATGTAACTGTTGTTAATGTTGGCTTATATGCAGCAACGCCTAGTGATTTTTTTCAAAGGTTAAATCTTTAGTGCTCACTTTATTCCGAATGGCCTATATCCTGCACAGTGAACAAATCTCCAGTTTTCCAAAACATGTTGTAGGCCTACACAATTAAATTGTTCTTTAATACTTCACACCAATTATTTAATGCATTACGTAAACCATTTTTATGTACACCCTGATAAGTAATAAACAAAACAAAACTTCTAAAAGTAAACTGTTCTTCAAACATTATTTTTCATTCAGGATTTTCTGGGTTGCTTCTTTGACATCACCGAGTTCTTTTGCAGTGAAACACTTTTGATAATGCCACTGAAGATGAAAACATTTTTGTATTTTCATTCAATAGAGCAGATAAAGTCTTTGTGCTCAAATTTGGCCTGAAGTCAGTGTGGGGTTTTTCCGTACAACACGGAAAACTCTTTCTGTTCCAGCATTACTGTGTGGGATCAACAAAACTGAAAGTATCACCTTGAGCAGTATTTTGTATTTTATGTTGCCAGATGCATCAATTAATTATGAAACTTTCGTCCATTCAATATCCATTCTTTCACTAGTCAGAATATCTTCAGTTAGAGGATCTGCCATGTAAGACGCAAACTCTACTTAGAGACAATCTATATCATTACAAGAAGCTATGGCTGGAAACAACTCAACAAAGAACATAACAGATGCAAAAGAAGAACTTCCTCTCAATGATACATCAACCACTTCTGCATGATTCAAAACTTTGTCTTCTAATGGAAATTTTTCAACAATATATGTGCAAGATGCAACAAAAAAGCTTTGCCCACATTTGTAGAATTTTTGTTGATCACTGATAGACAAACTGCCTCCTTCAACTGCTTACTTCATGTGCTGCCTGGTACTTACACCAATAACAAGATCATCATCATCCTTTTGTGCATGCCTACTACAAAATTTAATACATGACAGATTTCAAACCTACACTTGGCTGCTATTCCATGGCTGTAGGTTTAGCAAATCTTACTAGCATATCCATAAATAGTGAGTTGATCAATCTGCTAACTTTGTGAATAGTAGGAGATTCTTGCTGCTAAAGTAAATTATACTTCATGAAAACTGGAAGAACATTCTTCAAGTAGAAGGTATGACTTGGCAGCACCATTTTCCATTGCAGATTTCACTGCAACAAATCTGCTGTTTGAGATTTCTTGGGAGTCTGCTTCTTCACCAACATGAAACAGTAACTTTAAAGGTTCCCACTGTTCCAAACTTCTGTTTACAGCATCATAGAGAGATATCCACCTTGTGCTTACAGGTGTTTCAATATTTTGTGGCTTTTCAGATCCCCTCCACACATTTCTTGACACAGTTTCAATGTTTTCTTTCTTTTGGAACTTCTCTCCAAAAAGAAATATATATCCACCAATAAAATTTCCACTACCACACCAACCTCTAAGGTTTTAGTTGCCTTCTGGGCAGCCAAATTAATAAGATGACATATGCAACCTCTTATAATCACTGATGGATGTTGCTTTTTCACTAGTGACACAACACCCTTAAATTTTTCAACCATAGTGTTGGCGTAGTCACTCCCGAACGACAAGCAGTTTTCCCATTTCAACATTTTTTTTCCATCTATCAATCAAGGTTCCTAAAAGTACCCTCCCCTATGTTATCACCACATTCTACAACAGAAAGAAGCAATGTTACAATTTTATCACTTTCTTCACTAAAGAAAGTCACAATTATTGGGTACAGTTTGCAGTCATTTTGATCATTACTTCAATCTGTACACATTGAATAGGGTCCATTTTGCAGGCTTTTTACAATGACCGAAACTGTTGCTTCCGACATTGTTTGCACAGTTGCGGAAGTTTTTGTCCGGCCACACGCATGTTTTTCTGCAAATTTTTAGTCTGGAAAAATCGTCTTGAACAATGGCTTCGCGTGGTCTGCTGGCGATTGTGGGAGGTTATGCTCGACTAAAAAACAAGTGAAGTAGCATTGGGCTTTAATAACACTGTGGTCAGCTTTTGGCACGAAAAAAAGACATTAGCGAGTTACACTGACATTTAATACGCCTGTACTCTTAGTGTTTCTTCGATTACACGTGCCTTCGACAACCATCCCGCCCTCCATGTTTCACAGAAAAATCACTATTACACGTCACACAAAACACATGATACTGTGAAACTTAGGACTGTTGAAGACATGAAAATTCTTCTGTGTAACTTCTTCTATACTGTTGATTCGCAAGAAATTGCTTTTTCGTAACATTTCCTAAGGTGCTATCTATCTTTTTTTCGTTTTTCCAACATGGTGAACACAAACTGTTGACTAGTTTCAGTACGCCGCCATTATGAACTAGTTAGTCACAACATAAAAAAACCCGGCGTAGCTTGCACCTGTGTGAGTCACTGTGCTGCTCTCTATTATTTTCTTAATGAACTCCTTCGTAAATATCTTGTGTAATCTGCAGCACAGTGGAATGTGATGTTGAAAGAACTAATGCAATTATTAAAATTAAAAATTCGTGAAAAAGTAGTTTTGACGTATATTCTATAGGATCGTAGTTTCGTACAAAAATTGGAGGAACTACGGAAAATGCGTAGTAGTTGGCATCTCAGTGTTGCAAACATAAGTAAACAGGCAGCTTGTTATACCAGAACAAATTAAAAGCATATTATCACTTAGCTAAACAAACTTGGTTGTTTGTGTCTACTTAAGGCTCTCAAATCACTTTCATGGTCGAAAATTGGTCAGTTTGCATACAATCAGTTTTTCAAATCAATATGTGTTTACTACAACCATATTTTGATAACAACAATACAATAAAAAATAATACATAATAAAAATAACTACACATTTATTTCGAACTTTCGACATACTAATTACTGAATTTCACAATTTCAAACAGAGAAGGGAAATTATGCTATTCTCCGTTCACTCTAAGTTGAGTTTTAGGATAAACAAAGCAAATTATTAAGGAACATGTTCATTGGCTGTCGACTGCTGTGTTCTGTGATCTTGCATAAGAAATATATCTTTGTTATCTGTTGTGTACATATAAATTTACTACTTAACGAGAGAGTTTTATTAACAAATATCTAAATTATACAGATGTTGCAAACACAATCTACGACGCTATATGTTTATTACTGTAACTATGGTTGTCCGTACAGTTGATTCATTAGTTATTTAAAGACTGACGTACTGTTTAAACGTAAAAGTTTCTTGGTACACTTGCCAGTATTTAGGGATTACGATACTCTGAAAATACCAAAAGATTTGTTCAGTAATAATTACCTCAGGAAAGATAAGTCAGAAATATCGCAGTCAGATATAATGCTTTATTTTTTCAAAGTATTTTTGGACATTAATGCGTCAATGTTGTGGCTACTGCGAATGCTTTCTTTCCGTTCAAGTTCGTCTGAACCAAAATTCCTTGATTTATTTCGTTCTGTCCTTGTGTCGGTTTATGTTTACATCGCTTGCGGATTAGGTTATGTGACGCTGGACGTGAACAGTGAAAATGTCTTGCAAGGTTTTTGAAACATGGATATATTTCTTGATTACTAAACAAACAGCGGTGATGTTTATAAAATATATTAAATTTATATAATAATTTCTAAATATACTGTATAAAAATATTGCATAATATTCTCTACAAAAATAAAAACCAATACGTGTCGTGAATTATCGACAGGTTGTTTGGTGATTTATAAAATGTAATTTTTTTCAAAACTGTGTAAAAAATAATCCAGGAGGACTTTACAGTAAGTTTAATTACTCATTTTGTTGACAACTTTTTTCTGCATGCAGTACCAAATTTTTGTTACTTTAGTACCAGAATATTTCAATACGATTGTTAGTCGTGGCTTGATAATTACAATTAAATATTGCAGTATACTGTAATTGCACATGATGTCAATATTTTGATCAAGTTTTTATGTAATTTTTGTTTCCGTATGTCGATAACACGTACAAAATTTTCATGAAATATTGTTTTAATATATAGGGCGTTGTTGTTTCCTATGATACCGACTGCACAGTTTTGTCGGTTGGAAATAGTACGTCGGCGTGCTGCACAAATTGAGTCAATTAGAATCTAGTGAAGTGCGATGATATTACGTTATTTGTTTACTTCTGAACTCAACTTGGAGTGATTGGAGGATAATATATTGTGATTTTGTGCATTGCAAAAAACAAATCACTGGTGATAGAGGTGGTAACTGGTATATTGCTTTCTTGCATTTCACATTATTAGTAGATCTCTTGAAAGATACGAAAGGGATTTCTCTGTTGTGTCTATTTCAAGTACATAATATGTAGGTACTTGAGTAAATGCTTCAATTATATTTTTCTGATGATTTGAGGTAGTAAATTTTTTTAATAAGATGTTCATTTGTTTTAGAACAACACACAAACACTGGAATAAAGGAACTAAGCATGAGTTTCAAAAGTACTGTTTTGCAGGACACATTGCATTCAAGGTGTAACTTTTTAAAATTACATAGGTATGTTTTATGGTTTGTTACATTTAAAATGTTCATTGGTGTATTTTCCAGGATATTATTTTCAGTGACGAAGAGACAGAACAAGATTCTGGCCGTTCGGAGGCTGAAGAAGAGCAAGAGCCTGAGCATTCTCCGCCTTCAGATTCAATGCCTCAGGTATGTAGTTTTTGTGTTTGCATAGTTTTGTAATACTATTATGTGACCATAAAGATACACAGGGAAATATTGTATTGGTCAGATCAAATTCTGATGTATACCAGAGAAAAAATATCTAAATGTTTTGTAATAATATTTTTCTTTTTGACCCACATCTCTTTCACTCAGCTGAGTTTTTCGAATCTTGACTGCAATTAATTTGGTGTAGTTAATTACATAGTAATATTACAATACGGTTCACAAGTACTTGCAGAGTAGTACTCGTTGATGGAACACACACAATAACGGCCGAATACATTTTCCACGGAAGCATGAAAGCTTGCGACGTTTCGCCAGCCAGGCCGGCTTCTTCATGCTGCGAGTGGAGGCACACTAATGTCTGTTGTTCAGCGGAGGTTGGTAATCATAACATCAGGCAAAGAACAACTAAAACAGATCCAGAAATTATATGACACAGATGTAAATAAGATACTGAAACATGTATGCACACGTTGGTTGTCTTTGGGAAGATCTTTGGGACGGTTAGTGGAACAGTGGCAGCTCCTAACAAATTTCTTTTTGAATGAAACTAAATCTAGTCATAGAATCGAGGGCACTGCAAGTTTGCAGAGCTATCGATTTCCCAAAGTTAAGTGTGATTCATAGTCCACAAAATATGATGTAGGCCTAAGTCATCTTGTTCAGCCAGAAAAATATAAACAATCTTTAAAGAACTCTTCTGTAACTGTTTGAAGTACAGTAGAGTCTCGTTATAGCGAAATGTCATGGTTCTGGGTTCGAACTTCGCTATAGCCGTGTCTTCGCTATAACCGAATTTGGCCGATTCTGACCCCTAAACCCAAAAAATTGGATTAAAACTGTCTTTAATCTTATTTAATTACAAAGTGGTACATTATTTTAAGGAAATATAGGTTTATTGTAACAGGTAAG